>APFE031379188.1:0-129780 GCA_000404065.3 Pinus taeda | reverse complement strand
TATATAGAAAGGAGGTCTTTTCATTTGTATCATCCAAGAATTGTTCATTTATGTAATGTAAAGGAGGTTGCCCCCTTGAAGAGGCTAAATTTTAAGGCGTTGATCTATCTTTTCTATCTTTTTCTTGAGCTGGTTTCATAACATTTAGTATCAGAGCTTTGGATTCTAGGGTTTCGCTGCTCTAAACAGGTCATCGTGGAATTTTCGCTATAACTTCTTTTGGCGATGTTTCATCAGCTAAAAAAAAACCTATTTGAGAAGAAATTGCGCTGAATCTCGGGTCAAAATTTTAGATCTTTGTGCGCTATATTTATAGAGATATGATCTGAGGAAGTTGGTCTTTTTGCAGACTCCTAAATTACATTCCAAACAGGTGACCTGGGGAAAATCCTCATAACTTTCTCTCTAAGCATCGGATTGAAATTTCATAAGAAGGTATAGAAAGAGGACGGACTGTAGTGTCTTGTAAATCGTTTTTAGAGCCATAGGTCGAAACAGGGACACGTGGCATGTCGTACAAGTTCACTCTACTAAACTAATATATAATCAGGTCATCTTGGGAGATTGTGCATAACTCCTTCTTGGAGAATCCAATTTGGATCGAACTGGTGGCATTGGAAAGAGGACATAGAGGGCTACTACAGGTCGCAACTTAAGAACTTAAAGATCTGAAAGTACAGAGTTTTAGTAGTTTCAAGATCGAGCTCCTAAAATCAAGAAAAAGAAAGATGAGGAAGTTTGATGGCAAGGATCCGGTAAATTGGATACTTCAGATGGAGCAATATTTTGATCTACATGGTGTACCACTGTTACAAAAGGTATGTATTGCATCTTCATATTTAGAACTGGATCAATTTTTATGGTATGAAGGACTTTGTTCTCGTAAACAACTTATTACGTGGTCAATTTTCACGGAGGAAATGATAGCACATTATGACGATACAAAGAGCAACACCTACTTTAGAGCAACACCACAACAATTGGAAAGAGTAAAAGGGCTTTGTGACATAGTGGAAAGCAAAATTATGGAAACCAAGAAGAAGAGTGGGACTCTATAGGGCCCAAGAACGGAAAGAAGTGTGTCTTCACAAGAACCTAAAGCCCAAAACCTTACTTAGTGTGGTGGAGTTTTCCTACCATATATTCAATGGATGATAGATAAGATTTCCAAAATCTTGAAAAGGAGAGACATAGTCACCCAGTTCTGAGCAACTGGAACAATTAAACAAGGTATGAGGTTTGTCAAGGATGATATCGATAGACATCAACTCAAAGGAGTTTATAAAATTGATTTTTCTTGTCACAAGAGTTACATTGGTGAAACAAGGCGCTCTCTATAGAAAAGACTAAAGGAACATGGAGCAGATATTAAGAATGGAAGGTCTTGTATGTCGGCCCTTGCGGAGCATTCCTCAAAAATGAAACACCAGGTTTGTTTGGAGAGTGCCTCAATTATCACAAGAGAAGAACAATATCATAGACAAAAGGTTAGGGAGGCTCTTGAAATTATAAAACATCCACAGAATCTCAACAGAGACAACGGTCGAGATTAGTGGAAGTTGGCTTCCTTTAATCAAAGAGATTAGAACCACCAGTACATTTCAGGTAGTCAGGTAACTCCCCCTCTCCTATTATAATTTTCTGATCTCATACTAAAGATAAAATTAAAAATAAAATAGTTAAAACTAATTATTATTATGATTTTTAATAATAATAATAATTATATATAATTAAGTATCTATAAATAATATCTAGTTATAATTATAATAAAAATTATTTAATAATAATAGGAATAATTCATTTATATCAAATAATAATAATTAGTATTAATATCATTAAATATTTATAATAACAATTAATTATTATAATAGCATCTAGCTTACTAATCAATCTTTAGAATTAAACATATATGTAACAATTAGCCATTATATTATCTATTAATTAATTAATTAATCAATTAATTTATAATAAATTTATTATGAATCAATTAATTAATGTATTATAATTAAGATATAATAAATAACAATAAAATTTTAATAGAATCTATCTAAATAATTAATCTAATAAAACATTACAAAATTGTCATTAACATGACATTATACATAATCTATTAATAATAATGTAAACTATTTATTAAAAAGATCTTTTAATAATTAAAAATGAAAATAATAAATACAATTTATTATAAATTATAATAAAACTTTAAAACATGGTTAATAAAAAAATAAAAATTAAGCCGACCTCATCTCCTTGAAATCAAATTAACTTAAAATTATATTAATACTATTTATACTCTCACTAAGCTCTTCTTCTATCATCATTCGGTAATTGTCCTGATGATGGATCCTTGTTGGGATTTGAAACATTGTCAAGTATGATTATTACTGTGGGTACTCCGAGATTCAACTTAAAAGAAATGAATAATTTGTTTGCAAGAAACTATATGACCCAGGAAAATTACAAAATTTACAAAACTAATAGTTATATATAAGTAAGTGAAAGGATTGTTGTCAACCATTCTAGAATTTTTTGTTTGTCTTATAGTGTTAAACATTGTAAAATAAACAACAAAAACATGTAAGAAAAAGCTTCCAAAAGGCACAGTTTATCTAAATAGAAATCTTCGTGGTCATTGTCCAGCGACGACCTATAATCTCCTCCTTCCCATGAGGTATTCTCCATAAAATTTGGTGAGATGGATGTACCCTTCCTCCTCCTGCAGACCTCATTTCAAGGGGTTGCCTACTAAAATATTTAGCTCCCTCTGGATATGGAGGATGGAAAACAATTGGAAGAGTTCTTTTAATGCAATAATTCTATCAATCCAGCATTGCATGTGAAGGACCTTCAAGCCACTTCTTCCGAATGTCCAATCGAAAAAACAACTTGACTCATCAGAAACCTATAAGGAAAAAACCTCCAGTGATGCAACCACTTAGAGAAGGGCCTAGGTTGCAACTATCTCAACTCTAGTATTTGAATCACCACCCGCATTCAACCAAAAAATATATAGAGTACGTTCCAGGCAGATAAATATGACCACCACAACCAAATATGCCCCTTTGTTGAGCCCCGTCGAAGAACCCAACTATAACCATATGAGGAGCTGTCAAGTACGAGATGTCTTGAGCTTTTCTAGTTTTCAATGGCTTAAGGTAGTCAAAGAAAAAACCCAAAATCTGAGGAAGGATCCATGAAATATTGAAGTGGAGACTTTCAATCTTTCAAAATTCCCCAAGCAATGTAAAACAACAGAAATATGTAGTGCCCCGTGTTACTAAGCCACCAACCTAAACATGATTCCAAATGAACATTTAGACCACAACCCCATAGGTTAAGGGCATAAACTACTTCCTACCACAAAACCATAGAGAAGTCACACTTGAAGAAGAGGTGGTCCATTGTTTTTGACCTCCTCATGCATAGAATACAAATATTAGTTAGTTCCACCAAAGAAAGATCAGAAATATCAAATGTGGCAGATATACATTGTAAGCCAATCTTGTCATGACCTGGCTAGTAAAAGGATTTTTGAACCAAATTGAAGTATCCTCCCTCTCATTTAGCAATAAACCACTATGAGACAAGTTATCAACAAAATCATTCCACGCGAAGACTAAAGAGCCTTGTAGGCTCAAATCCATAGAATACATCCATCTATCATTTTATCAGTCACTACAATGAGGTAAAAAAAATATGACCAAGCCAATAGATACTAGGGGCATTCAAATTTGCATTAAGATCTGGAGAAATTCTATAAAACGTCTTCACCCAATAAATGGGTTAGTACCCAATAAAACTTTATCTCCATGGCCCACCTTCCAAACCAACCATTTTTTGATCTATGGGAGGGTAGCCAACATGCCACTCCACATGTTTGACACCCCATTAAAACTCAACAATTGTTCTGACAAGAGCCAATATGAAAATGGTTGATTATATAGGTATTTATCTGACACAATTTTACTCCATAAGCCAAATCTAATTGAAACTCTCCAAAGGCTTTTCATGGCTAGGTGATCCGGTGATCAAATTTTGGTTCAAAAATGAAAGTGCCTAGAATGTTTCGAAACTAGTGTCAAGTCAAAGTGTTCATCGTTTTGAATCCAACGACGTTCATTTCACCTCAATCTGACATCGTATGCTCAAGTTATTGTATTTTGATCATTTGTCCCAACAAACTAGAAAATTAGCAGGATTGTTGACTGGGTAGTTCATACAGTTGAGTTAGTAGGCTGATTGGGTATACCATCAGGCCAAACAGGCGATGACAAGTGCCCTCTTTTGGTTTGTTTGTATGGTCAAAATTCATTGGTCAAGATTGTTTTGTTGGACCAGTGGGAGAGTGCCACGTGGCCCAATCATGGGCTCCTACGTGGCACCTCCAGGGTGCAATAAAACTTATGAGGGTCGAATGGCAGGTCGAGAAGGACCGAACACCTGACCTCAAGTCTAATAGTGTCAATATCTACTAATTTTTCTACATGTGGTTCTTATTTAACATAGCTTCAAACTTTATTTTAAAGTTGATTAAGTTTGGCATTGGGGGGAGGGGTTGGAGCTAAGCCTTGGACCCCATTCACCACATCCCACAGAACTATCATGGAGCAGTGAACAAGGGGCTCGAGGCTTAGCCCTAGCCCATGGTCATCACCCATCGCACAGGACCAAGGTGCAAGTGTAATGGAGCTGACAAAGTTAGGGGACTAGATCAACACCCTAATTGAGGGCCATATGTCAACCATTGGACCATGGCAGAGATGTTGGGAGTTGGTGGGAAAGGTGCATAGGATGAGGGCCTAGCCCTGGGCTTATGGGAATGTGCGGGACCTCTTGCGCAACCAACTAAGTGCTCCCAGCAAGGACAGGATGTTAGCTTGGCCCCCAACCTCATGGAGCATAACGTGACCAAGCACTAAGGCAGAAGGCGTGGAGTGGCAAGAGCGAGTGCTTAGCTTGGCTCCCTGCCACATGATCCATAAATCGAGGGCGAGTGCTAAAATTTCGACGCTAAAGTGTTATTAGGAAATTTAATTTTCCAAAAAATGGACCTTCAACGGGTCAATTTGTCACCTCAATAGCGGAAAATAGGGCAAATTTGTAGGAAAATTAGTCTATTAGTCCGATTTCTAGGACAAATAACAACAAAACAAGAGACAAATCTTATTAGAGTCATAAATTACATATCTTTTGGCCTTTTGGAGCTCAAGAAGAGTCTATTTAGGGGTTTTTAGACACTCTCAATCTAATGGTGACCTCTATTTGTTGATTAGAGAACATCTGAAGAGAATTTTTGTAGGTTCAAGTCCATGGATGTATGGATCCATCAGTGTTTTGGAGCAGTTCTTGAAGGTGTTTGAGTATGGAGAATGCCTCGGAGGGGTTTTCTTAACTTTAGATGTTTACTGCAGTAGTTATTATTTGCAGGGTTCAACTCATTTATTCTTTTCTCACTATGTCTTGTTGAGGAAAACTTTATTTTATATTTCAATGTGGAATTGAAGTACTTGTATGCTCATGTATGCTAAATTTCAGATGGAGTACAATGTCTTTGTAGGAGACACCTTTAATTTCTGGTGGATTCATGACTAATATACGTTTTCATGTTGCTTATATTGAGAGTTATTTGTAGGAGGACATTTCGTTGAAGGGGAAACTAACCACTTGTTTTATCAGCAAACTTTATGTACTCTTTTTCACTCAATATATCAAGCATTCTAGCTATGTTAGCAGACCTTGAGATGTAAACTAGGAGGGGTGAACTTTGTCACCAAATTCTTTGTTTTTTCTCTTCATGAATGCCTTTATGAGTTAAATGATGAATTGTTGCTTATGGTTTAAGTTTACATGAAAAACTAACTCATAACATGAAGAGACATTTGAAAACCTATTTGTCATAAACCTCATTTTTCCTTGCAAAGCATCAAGAGAACAATCATTTTTAGGAAGGAGAAGTTCTTCTCCAATTTTAGATCAAATCGGTATCAGAGCAAGGCTTGACCAAGTTCCAAGAATGGGAAAGAATATTTTCCAAGAGCTCCAGGAGATGAATTTTTCTCTTCATATCGAGAACATTGAATTGAGAAGAATGCTAGAAATTGTTGAAGAGGAGAAGAGGCACATGTGCCTTCAGTTGCAACATGTGCTTGAGAAACAAGTTGTTGAAAGTTCCACTCCCGTTACAGTCAAAGAAACCTCCAAAGTGAAGCCAATATGTGAGCATGGTTCAAACAGAGGTTATGGATTGTATGAGGAAAATGATGCATGTGTATTTTGTATGCATTTCATAGATTCTCATCATATGTCGGTTGGTAAGAGTGGGTGGCTATAGTCATCTACAAAGTCTTCATCATCATCTAAAGCAGAAAAGGTGGATGAAAATTTCAAGGAGGTAATAAGCATCTCAAGTTCAAATCCTTCTATTTATGTTCAAAAAAATTCTTTTGCAGCATACAAGAGAGATTAAAATATCAAGGATTAGGATATGGTCAAAGAGAGTTTGGAGAATTCTCTAAACGGTTTGAGGCAAATCAGTCATGAGAGGATGATATGTAACACCAAGATGGTGGTGACAATGTTCATCTATATCATAAGAGATATGAATGCTTTAAAGGACCTTGCATGTCATTTTCCACTCCACATCGTCAAAGATGCAACCCAAGGGATAGGGATAGATCTCATGGGTGTTTTCCAAATGCTGGTAATTTTGACTATTTGTGGAACATGTATCCTTGCACTTTATGTGATGCATTTGACTATTATGTAGTTGTTTGTGAGCAACACATGGTAATGGTCAAAAGAATGGATCAAATTATTGGCATCAAGCTTGATGAAGATGTTGGAAATTACATCTAGAGCTTCGTTGCAAGAAGGGAAAAGAGATTATGCAAACCAATGCAAGGGAAGAAATAGGTGGAAAAGAGGATTTGTTGCATTCCTAAAGAAACCTTCAAGGCAAATTTGATGCAAAAAAAGAACTCATAAGCCCAGGAGAGGCAAAGATTGGGTAGATTGTTTGTATAGTTTGTTTTTTCTTTTTAAATTGTAAATACCTGTTTTGGGTACCTTTGTAAAGCAGACAAGAATAATCACTATGAACAACACGTACGTGCTTTTCATTGACATGTTATGTAGTTGGTTTGTTTATAAGTCCAAATGTTTGAGGACTTTCGGAATGTACAATGTTTGTTGTCCAAGTTTGTCTACAAGTTTGTCATGTACTCACCAATGCAAGTGTTCAAGATGAAACTTGTTATGAATATAATCTATGATTAAGATTGTACAAGGTGACTATGTTTTTGTAGGCAAAGTCAATGGTGTCATTGAGTTTTTGTGGCAGTGTACTTTTGTGTAAAAGCTCAAATTGAGGACATTAAATCAAGTTTGAATCGGTGCATGATAGGCATTGTATTGCTTCTGATTTCCAAGATGGAGAGTTAAGTTTATCCTCAACAAAGTAACTTCAAGATGAAGTTGTTTGAGCCATGAAATATGGGATTAAAGAGAATGTTCTGATTCCACTCATCAATGCTTTTGTTCCTACATCAACAATAAGAATTTTGGCTCAATTCTTAACTGGGCAGTAGGTCTTCACGAAGAAGATAGGTGAAGTGCCTTGATTGGAGGTTGAAGAGTACCAACTAAAAATAGAGCATTATGTATTGAGTTTTTTGGTAATTTTTAGTTTCAGGTTCATTTTATTTACTAGGAGAAGTAAACTTTTGGAGTCCAAAATTTCCTAGTGGGGAGGTATGATCGAGTGATCAAATTTTAGTTCAAACATAATATGCCTAGAATGTTTCAAAACCAACATTAATTCGAAGTGTTTGTTATGAAACGAACTCACAAAAATATAGAAGAGATAGATCAACGCCTTCAAAATAAGCCTCTTTGAGGAGGAAGCCTCCTTTACATAACATAAATTAACAATTATTGGATGATAAAAATGACAATACCTCCTTTATATATATAGGAGTCTAAGGGGTCATAATATAATCAGAGCCGACATAATAATAACAATGTAAGGGCATAACAATAAAAATAGTGGGTTTCTATGGGGAACAATAGTAACAATATGGGGACTACATGGGCACAACAATATAATAAGGGGGTTCCACTAATAACAATAAAGGGTTACACTAGTAGTATAGGGACTTGACATGCCCCTCCCCTTCAAAAAGTGTTGTCCTCAATGCTTGAGTAGTTTTGGATGCTTCTGTATAAAATTATCCTCCTCCCATGTGGAATCTTCAGCATGTAAGTTCTTCCACTTGATGAGATACTCTGAAATTGATCGATTTCACAACTGTCGATTTCTTGTTTCTTTGACTACTTTGGGTTGCAATATAATTTTTTCTTCACCAAGTTCTAGAAATATTGTTTGAACTAGGATCTTTTGCAACTTTTGAATGATTTCCCACACTTGTTCATCATTGTTCCATTCATCGTTTTCTTCGTTTATCCAATCTAGTTGGATAATAGAAATGGCACAAAAAATGCTTACACATCCTCATCCTTTCTTGAGAGTGAATTTGCAAAAACATTTTTCTCTCCTTTTTTGTAGATGATTTCAAAGTCATAACCCAACATCTTTATGACCCATTTGTGTTGTTAGTCTGAAGATAACCTTTGTTCTAAAAAATATTTAAGACTATCATGATCTATTTTTACCTTTAAGTGTATTCTCATTAGGTAACGTCTAATGTTTGGAGGAACACTTTATGGAATCATTTGAATAGCATAATCATGATCACGAATAGGTGGGAGGCCTTTCGGAGTCTCAAATACCTTGGAATGATTTTCCAAGGCTTTTTGGAGATATGGAGAAATAGATGATTTCAATGTGGGAACCTCTAGCGAACATAATTGTGCAATTATGCCTCGTTATTCTTTCTTTAGAAGCTTTGTCAGTCCGTTAGAGCTGATTATCTTTCCTGGTTTCCATGCGATACCCCTTAATTCAACTTACTTTCCTTCTGAAAAAAATTCATGAAAAGTTCTTGAAAATTAAAGGCTATTGTACCCAAGGATTGTAGCCATTGGACTCCTAGTACAACATCAACACTACCCATTGGAATGGAAAGCATTGGGCTATTCAATACATATTCTCCTATGGATAGCTTGACACTCTGGTGCTAGATATAGGAAGCAATTCAATTCCTTGGCTATCTTACAATGAATAAAATTATGGGTACTACCTGAATCAATCAACACTATTACCTTTTTCTTCTTGATATGTCCTTCTATCTTTATAGTTTGAGGAGTGGTAATTCCTACCAATGTAGTACAAGATATGGTCGGATTTATTTGTTCTTTCTCTAGGGTTGGTTCCTAATGTATATCATCTTCTTTTGAAATTTCTTGATCCTTTTCTTCCTGTTATTTCACTGCTTGAACCTTATTATTCTTCACAATCTATGTAAAATAATTTCTTCTCAGCACACTTATGACCTTTAATGTATTTTCTATCACAATTGTCACAAAGCCCTTTTTCTCCTTTTTCTTTCAATTGTTGTGGTGTCAACCTTGTAGGTTGTGGAAGGCTAGGAGAAACAACACTTACATATTTATAGTTGTGAGTAGTAGACTTCCTTGTTTCCATAATTTTGCTTTCCACTTTTCTTGCCAACCTGAATTCCTTCTCCAATGAATCAGGTTCTCCAAGATGAACCCCATGTTGAATGTTATCCTTTAAAGTCCCTATGAAGACATCAATCCTTTGCTTCTCTGGAATATCACTTACCCTTATATTCAATTTTTGGAAATCCTCAATTCTCTTTGCCATTGAACCCTTTTGTTTTATATTTATCAATTGGCTAATGAATTTTGTGATCTTTGTATCCTCATAACGTGCTATCATTTCCTCCATGAAAATTGAACAAGTGACAAGTGGTTTGCGAGAACAAAGCCCTTTATACCATAAAAATTGATTCGGTTCTAAATATAAAAATGCAATATGTACCTTTTGTAACATTTGTACACCATGTAGGTAAAAATATTACTCCATCTATAGTATCCAATTTACCGGATCCTTGCCATCAAACTTCCTCATATCGCTTTTTCTTGATTTTAAGAGACCAATATTGAATCTATTGTATCTCTGAAATTTCAGATCTCCAATATCTAAAATTGGCACTTGAAGTAGCCATCTATGTCCTCTTTCCTATTCCACCAATCTTATCGAAATTCGACTCTCCAAGAAAGAGTTTTTCCCAATCTCCCACGATGACCTGATTATATACTTTTTCAGTAGAGCGTAATTGTATGAAGTGCCACGTGTCACTATTTCAACATTCGAATCTGAAAACAATACACAAAAAATTAAAGTTTGTCCTCTTTTTGTAACTTCTTATTACATTTCAATCTGATGCTCAGAGAGAGAGTTATGATGATTTTCCCAAGGTCACTTGTTTGGGATGTAATTCGGGAACCTGCAAAAACCCTAAATGTCTTGGATCATATCTCCGAAAATATAGCGAGAAAAGATCTGAAATTCGGACCCGAGCTTTAGCATGATTGCAACTCAAATCGGTTTTAATTTCCGAGCTTGAAACTGTGTAGAAAAAACGTTATAGCGAAAATTATACGATGATTTGTTTGAGATGGAATTCTAGAGCTTGCAAAAACCCTAATATCCTTAGATCATATCTCCAAAACTATAGTGAGACAAGATCTGAAATTCAGTCACGAGGTTTAGAACGATCTCATCTCAAATGGGTTTTGTTTTTAGCTTCTGAAACTTTGTAGAGAAAAATGTATAGCGAACATTCCATGATGACCTATTTGGAGTAGAGAAACCTAGAATCCAAAGCTCTAATACAAAATGTTATGAAACCATCTCACAAAAAGATAGAAAAGAGAGATCAACGCCTTCAAAATAAGCCTCTTCGAGGGGGCAACCTCCTTCACATTACATAAATGAACAATTCTTGGATGATAAAAATGATAATACCTCCTTTCTATATATAGGAGTCTAAGGGGTCATAATATAATCAGAGACAACATAACAATAATAATGTAAGGGCACAACAATAACAATAGTGGGCTTCTATGGGGCACAATAGTAATAATATGGGGACTACATGGGCACAACAATATAATAAGGGGGTTCCACTAATAACAATAAGGGGTTACACTAGTAGTATAGGGACCTAACATTGTTCTTCATTTTGAATCCAACGATGTTCGTTTCACCTTAATCCAACATCACATGCTCAAGTTATCACATTATGATCCTTTGGCCCAATAGCTAAAAAATTAGCAGGATTGCTGACTGGGCAGTCCATACAGCTGAGTCCGTAGGTTGACTGGGTGTACCATCTGGCCAATTAGGTGATGACAAGGTCCTCTTATGGTTTCTTTGTATGGTCGAATTTCATTGGTCAAGGGTGTTTTGGTGGATTGGTGGGAGAGTGCCACGTGGCCCAATCATGGGCTACCACATGGCATCTCCAGGGTGTAGTAAAATTTATGAGGGTCAACTGATAGTTTAGGAGAGATTGAACACCCGACGTCAAGCCTAACATCTCCAAGATCTACTGATTATGCTAGATGTAGTTCTTATTTAACATAGTTCTGAACTTTATTTTAAAGTTGATTAAGTTTGGCATTGGGGATAGGGTTCAGGGCTAAGCCCTAGTTCCCAGTCACCACATCTCATAGAACCACCATGAAGCAATGAAGAAGGGGTTCAAGACTTAGCCCCATCCCATGGTCATCACCCATCGCAAAGGATCAAGGCACAGGTGTAACATAGCTAACAATGTTAGGGAGTTAGATCAAGGCTATAACCCAGGGCCATATGTGAACCATTAGACTGTGGTGGAGATTTTGGGAGCTTGTGCAAAAGGTGCATAGGATAAGGGCCTAGACCTGATCTTATGGGAATGTGTGGAACCATAAGCGTAACCAACTGAGCACTACCAGTGAGGGCGAGCTGTTAGCCTGACCCTCAACCTCATTGAGTATAACGTGATCAAGCACCAAGGCATAAGGTGCGGAGTGGCGGGGGCGGACGGTTAGCCCGACCCCCAACCACATGATCCATAAAACCAGGGCGAGTGCTAAATTTCGGCGCTAAAGGGTTATTGAGAAATTTAATTGTCTAAGAAAATGCACCTTCGGTGGGTGAATTTGTCACCTCTGTAGTGGAAAACAAGGAAAACTTGTAGGGAAGTTAGACTGTTAGTCTGATTTGTAGGATGAATAACAGAGAAACAAGAGAAAAATCTTGTTGGAGCCATAGCTTGGAGAGTTTTTGGCCTTTCGAAGCCCAAGAAGATTCTATCTAGGGGTTTTTTAGCATTATGTATCTAATGGTGACCTCTATTTTCTGATTAGAGCACATTTGAAGATACTTTTGCGGGTTCAATTCCATGGATGTATCGATCAATTAGTGTTTTGGAGCAGTTCTTGAAGTTGTTTGAGCATGGTAAAGGCCTCGTAGGGGTTTTCTTACCTTCAAATGTTTACTACAACAAATGTTACTTGCAGGATTCAAATCATTTATTATTTTCTCACTAATCTTGTTGATGAAAGTTTTCTTTTGTATTTCAATGTGGAATTGAAGTACTTGTATGCTCATTTTCAGATGGAATATTGTGTCTTTGTAGGAGACACCATTTATTGTTGATGGTTTCATGACTAACTGTAGTTTTTCATGCTTCTTATAGTGAGATTTCTTTGCAAGAGAACGTTTCTTTGAAGGGGAAGCTAGCCACTTGTTTTATCAACAAATTTTATATACTCTTTCTCACTTAATATATGGAGCAATCTAGCTATGTTTGCAGACCCATAGATGTAGCCCAGGAGGGGTGAATTCCGTCACCAAATTATTTTTTGTTTCTCTTCATGAATGCCTATATGAGTTAAATGATGAGATGTTTCTTATGTTTTAGGTTTACATTAAAAAATAGCTCATAAATTGAAGAGACCTTTGAAAATGTGTTTGTAGTAAGGCCCATTTCTCCTTGCAAAGCGTCAAGAGAATGTTCATTTTTAGGAAGGAGAAGTTCTCCTCCAATTTCATATCACTAAGGAAAAATAGTGGAGGTTCTTGCAACCCCAACCTCCACTACCTTTAGGCCATGAAACAGTTTCCCACTTGACCAGATGAAATCCATTCTTACCCCCTTCCATCCAACCCATAGGTAATTAAACATGGCTTGTATGATCTTTCATAAGGTAGATTTAGCAACCTTTGACAACAAGAGCTAGTAGAGAGGGATAGACTCAAGGCCTCATTTCAAAAACTTCATCCACCCTCCAATGGAAAACCACTTGTAGCACCATAGGTCGATATGTTGTTCAATACATTTATGTAACCACATCCAGTTCTCCACTAAATAACAATTCTTATTAATAAAATAACGAAGATAAATAAAGCCAAGCTCTAGACGTTTAACAATGTAGGGAATAAAGGAATAAATAGTATCACGGATCTCAACAGGACTGCTATATTAGAAAAAATTATTTATCAAGCTTATTAGCATGCCATAAGAAACACAAAAAGTAGAGAAAATGGAATTATAAGCAAACCATTTAGACACAATTACATCACCAAAATCAACACATCATCAACAAAAAGTAAATGAGTGATAAAAATGTGTTTAGAACCACTTATACCTTTGATTTCACCATTTTCATTAGTATTGTTAATCATTATGCTCAATGCTTCAATGAAAAGAAGGAATAACAAGGGAGACAAATGAGCATCCTTGTTGCAGACCAAGAGAGGCAAAAAAGAAAGCAGATGGAAGACCACATATGAGAACTGCAAAATTTGTAGTAGAGATACACCCCATAATCCAATTTTTTACCTACCAATCCAACCTGATATGAAGAAGAAGAAGTCTCAAGAAGTCCCAATTAACCTTGTCATGGGCCTTGACCAAATCCAACTTGAGAATTATGACCTTTCGATGCTTATTCTTAATATTGTCTATGACCTCTTGGACTGTCCCTATAGCATCATGAATAGCATGTTAGGAAGAAACCCGAATTGTTTAATAGAAATGGTAGAAGAGAGAACAACTCGTAACCAATTCACCATCACTTTTAAAATAACATTATAAATTAAGTTGCATAGTACGATCAGACGAAAAACATCAAAGGAGGTAGGTTTAGAGAATTTTGGAATAAGAGCAAGGAATTGGGCATTTATGGCCCCGAATATGTTTCAAGATATGTGAGCCTCTTCCTCAAAATTCAACATATACAAACTAATCAGATCAAAGAAGGTAAAATAAAACTTCACACTCCACCCACCTAGGCTAGAACTTTTATCCTTGGAAAAATATTTAATACTAGTTCTTCCAAATATATCAAAGCACCAATCCTGTTAGAGTCATTTGAACAAAAAAAATGAGGGAAGTGCCACATGACCTTAAGTTGTTCGTTGTGAATAAACTCCCTTGTTTCCTTATAAATAACAGAGAAGTGTGCTCTAGTTGCTCTCCCAAAATTTGTTTGAGAAAAAATCTAATTATTCTCACCATCCTAAAGATCCAAAATGGCATTTTTATTTCTTTTATAGGAAGCAAATTTTTGAAATAATTTTTTGTTACCATTCCCCTCCCAGATCCAAATGGCCTTACTCTTTAAATTCCGCCTTTCCTCTTTGGAATTTAGAAGATGGATCTGTCTCTCAGCCAAATTAAATAGATTTAACTTTAGAGAATACAGGAATCCTGTAGAAATATAAGCAGTTTGACAAAGGTTAATGTTAGCTTCAACACATTCCAATTCTCTTTGTTTTTTGCAGATGAAGTTCCTAGCCCATATCTTAATGTGGTACTTTAAATGAGACATCTTACACTGCTAGAGAGCCATGGTGGATAGGGAGGGGTCGGTATGATAGATAAGCCAACAGCCATGAACCAAAGAAAGGAATAATTCCTCCTTCAACCGTGAGTGAATAAATTTAAAAGGATTCTTGTGCCCAAAGTTATTGAAATCAAGCTAGAGGAAAACAAAAAAATGGTCCAATATGACATTTCAGCAAAACTAGAATCCATAGTCTCCCACCCTGGAGGTGAAATATAATGTAAGAAGAAACCTATCTAACCTCTTGGCCACCCCATCAATACCCGATTTCCAATTTTTCAATGTCACACCCAATCAGATGGGGTAGGGGTCAAAAAGTTTTGAGTCCAGTATTAATTTGGAAATCACCTTTGAGAAAGGGTCAAGGTCAGCAGAATGACCCCATATTTCATTGGCAGATGTTATGAAGTTAAGGTCGCCTACTAGAATAAGATTTGGGCAGCAGAGAAAACCACTCTCAGAAAGAAGGTTCCAAATTTTTTATCTATCTAAATAAGGATTGTAACAGTTAGCCACAAGAACCAGACCATCTAAACTTCTGAAAGTCCCTTCCAAAATAATACCCTCTGGAGAGGAGTAGGGTTTCAGATTTGCCTCTCTATGAAGTAGGGTTCCACAACACAACAGGAACCATAGTTTCTTGGAAGAATATAATAGAAGGTCAATTAATGGAGACAAGTATGCGAAGGGAACGAATCTTATGAGGGCCCCCAACACCTCTAACATTCAAAGTCAATTTAATGATTAAAAACCCTCATAACAAGGAAGTTGCACTCTAGGGGCCCTCAAGGACTCCAAGGAGATTGGAATGTCATGTAGATAATCTCCTTGAAGGTGGCAGTCATGACCATATTTCTTCCTAGAAATATTTCTTTTCCGAGTAGTGATGTTTCGAAAGGAATGGATGGGAGCATCGTAAAGAGATAGGGAGGCCAAAAAATTAGAGCAAGTGGATATGGATGCAACATTGAGAGAATATATAAGAGAGGGATCTAGAGTTCCAAATTCCTATTCCTTGGAGACCTAGTTAATAGGTACAAATGGAAAAATTGGTTTCAAATGTGGAAAAATGGAGTCTGAGACTAGTAATAGATCAATAGATATACTACAATAAGAAGAGGAGAATAAATAAGTTCTTTCTATACCACTAGAACATAAGGTAGGGTTTATACAAAAGGGTTCCATAGAGCTAATGAAAATAGGTGAAGGGGACGTGGAATTGTAAGAAATTCTATCTAACAAGGAAATATGATCATTTGAGAGGGAGGAAATGAGATTACCTAACAAAGAATCAACAATTGGTTGTGTCAATTTCAGTGGAGGAAAAATTGAATGAGAATAAGCCACCCAACTCCCAATGCTCAACACAACAATAAAATCATTGGGTGATGTCTTTTTCCTGCTAGCATTCCGAGTTGTGAGATCCAATGGGCCCAAAACTAGTGTGTCCACTAAACCCTTAAAACTATAGGCCCTCACAAACCAAGGAGGCAGAGGAACCACACCATCATGACACTAAACACCAAGAGAAGGTGAGTCTGGGAAGCCTTACTTGTAAGAGTGCACTGAAGTCTATGTCACCCAGTTGAAGGACCATTTGAGCATAAAAGAGTAACAGAAGATGTAATAACACCACTAAAAAGAGGAACCCCTTCATTGAGATGAAAAACCCTAGGATCCACCATATCAGTATGGGTTCCACTCGACATCAAGCAAACATCCTAGCCTTCATCTAACCGCAAAGAGGCACTAGATGGACAAGAAGATCTAGGAACAAGGATTTTTAACCAAGTGGCCTCACATCATGACAGGTCACCTTTAGGTGCACTATTTTATGGAAAATGGAGAACTTAAAGGGAACCTTCCAATAATTCAAACATTGGAAGAATGTATAATCCCCCATGGATATGTCCAGTTTCATAAGTATGCCTTTCGCCAAGTCCATTTCCACCAAGACCCATAAAATCCTCTTATAGAAGGCCACCAAGGATTTCTCATTGAATAAAATGAAATGATAAATACAATTAGTGATCTAAAATGATCATATGATAAAACTGAACTAGAATTGATTATGCCAGCAGTGAAATGAATGTTAACTTAAAGTGTTGAAACCGTGAGAACTGCTTGAGAAAAAGACTTTACAACAGATGATAAAAAATAAGTAAGATGCAAAACAGAAGTGAAAATAGAAAATACACAATGATACCAAACAACGAGGTTAATTACGGAGTTTGTCCCTGATGGACAATGTCTCCGGGTCCGCTTTCAAGATGGGCGACTGCTTTATTAGGATTGAATCTGAGAAGTTTGATTACATAGAAAATTGACCAAACCAAATGTGCACATAGGCACTTCTGGTCACTATCATAAGAAATCTCTCTGATCCATCTTTCCAACGCCTGTCTTCCCAATTCTGACTTTGGATGCTCCTGTTACACTGAAAACAAAACAACCTATATCCTCCAAAACCTACACATAAAACTCAAAACCACTCCAATCACCTCTTCAATGACTAAGACTACCTCTTATAACCTCGTAGATGCATTCAAACTTCTTCCTCCAAGTTTAGGAATGAACTGCTGACCTTAGGGGTTAAATTTAGGGTTTAGTTGAATATATTGTCACTTTGTGACATTAGGCACCTTAGGTGTATTAAAATATCAAAAAATTAATTAAAACAACCCAAATACACTATATAACAAATATATCCATAGGCAATTTACTAACAGTGTGGATTTGGTTGACAGCCCACATGTGAACAAGTGGTTCAGTTGCGGTCTTGTCACAAGCCACCACCTTGCAGGTTAACCTCGACGGTTGCAGTCAATCGAACTGCATGTAGCATCATTCCCGACGCGGTTGTCCAGGCGGTTATCCACTCTGGCAGTGCCAATAGTGAGTTGTTCACATGCCAATAGTTTAAACTTCCCGCATGGTTAGACTCTGCCTTGGTAACCCTGACGGTTCACAACCGCTCACATGTCATGGTTATGTGATTTCCTATATGCTACGCTTAACTCTAACCTCTCCGCTACCCCAACGGTTATCCTCTGGCCTTGTTCACATGCCTTCTCTACCATGGTCTCCATACTCGTGCAGTTTAGGGACTGTGTATATGATTTTTATTGTTTTATAATGTTTATTATATGGTGGACATGGTTTATACATTATTTTTAATGCATTTTAATGTATGTTTAATACATGGGTTTAGGAATGAGGTTAGGGTTTAGGTGTATTAGGATGAGGTACTTAGGTTTAGTGTCATTTAATGCATGGATTAGGTTTTTAGATGTAGATTAGGGTTTTAGGTCTTAGGTTAGAATTTGTCATTACATCATTTTGTTCTAAAACAAAAAATTGTCACAAGGTGACATTTGCGACAAAAGTTACATGATGACGACAACCAAACCCCGAAACATGGACGACAAACCCACGTCGATGACCAAATCCTACGAGGTGGATGACAATCACATATCAATGACCAAATCCTGTGAGATGCACGACAATCACATGTTGACAACCATATCCTAGCAAAATTGACGACAACCACATGTCTAAAACCAGGTACCAAACCATATTCATTGAACACCATAAAAACCATATACATTATCGGACAACCTGAATCATAAACATCAATATCGAAGCTGACGACACTGGACCTGAATGCTGACGACAAAAATTGAAGCTGTGTAACTGATCTGACGAGATCCTCTTGGATCAATCCTCTCCACTTGAAAGTTTTTGGACCACAAAAGTTTGACTAGATAGATAGGAAATGAGGGTAGAGCTCCCTTAATTTCCATCTTGCCCTTATGATGTACCAATACATTCAATCAACTACCTAAAAGTGATGACCCTGATGATGTTGACCATATCACATTTTGAATCGATGAACTTTTCCATCCATCTGAAGTATGAACAACTTGCGAAGATGGTCAAACAACCTGTTATGAACATGGCAATTGACTTCTTTACCTGAAGTACCATGAATTATGGATTCATACATACCTTTGAAAATAGTCTCTACGGGATATTTCTCAATACTATTGTCATGTATTAACAATATATATTGCATAATGACAGAGATAATCAAAGATATTCTTGACATCATACCAACTATTTGACTTGATATACTTTCCTGATTCCTGATTAATAAGTGAACTCGCTGCAATAAACCCATCAAACTGTAATATGAAAACTGCTGCAACTTAGTTTGATTTTGAAAGTATTAAAATGGTTGTTGATTTGTTTGAATCACTTTTTCTTCATTTATTAAATGATGTTTCCATTGATTAGCACTTTCCCATGATGCATAAGTTTCCCTTAGATGTATTGGATACTTTGACACTACTTTAGAAAAGGCTTTGATATGAAAATAAAAGGGCTTCCTCTACACTTGAAAAGAGGCTTCCAAACTGTTTGAAACATGAATTGGTGACACAATACAAGAGAAAATTAACATTGACTTTCCCCAATACTGACCTGCATCCTCGTAAATGTTAACTTCCAAACTTGGACTGAATTGATTCATTTTGACATTAGGAAAATGACATTTGGACATCAACTATAATTCATGTTGTATTCCCTGCTTATGAGTAAGATGTTTGGTTTCTTTAAATAGAATTGGAAAAGTTTATACTTCTTTGATCAAACTATCTTTAAACTGGGACTCATAACTTGAACAATCATCATGTTGATTCTTATATTGTTCCTTTACACACATGATTATAAATATTGTATTTGAACTTATTAATCACTTCATCTGATTAGCAACAACTAAATTCAAGTGATTTTTGTTTTTATGTGCCCTAACAATAAATTCAACCCCATCTTTCTTAAGGTGATATTTATGCTCTCTCCTATAAAACATTGCATCACGATCATAAAGATAAGGACTTCCTAAGACAACTCCACATATGTCTACTGGAACCACATCTAATTCCAATTCATCAATGTAATTAGTTGTAATGGAAAATATTAATCGACATTGTTTTGTGACTTTTATCTGAGTTGATTTATTTAGCCATCCTAATGGGTAAGGTCTTGGATGATTCCATGTCCCCAAACCCATGTTCTTAACTAAATATTCAGATATTAAATTGGCCTATGATCCAATGTCAAACATTGTGTCTATTTGTGTGCTTGGAGGTTATCCTTATGTTAAATAATTCAACTCTTTTATCCTCATTTGAAGGATTCATGTTTAATGAATATGCAATAGTATTCAAACTTGAACCAGTGTCAGAAATTTCACCTATCGAAACTATGGCAGTTATCCTCCTTTCATCACCTAAATAAAAACCTAGATCTTGTTGGACTGCTACAATTGTTTTCTTTTCATCCTTATCTTTAAGGAACTTTTTGGGCTTAAGTTCTAGATGAAGTTTACAACAAGTAGGTCTTTCCTTCTGAGTTGTCACTGATTTCTTTCTCTTCAAATTATTCTTCCCCTTACTGTCATTGGAATCCTTGATTTCCAACTCTTTGGATGATTGTGGTGAAAACTTGAATGGTTTGCCACCTGATTCAATATGTATGGCTTGAACACATACTTCATCAGAATCATCAGGATTAAACATCAATAAAGTATGTTGCAAATATGAATGTAAATTGCCGATGTATTTTAATAAAGTTTCACGTGTATCCAATGAAATACCAAGCGCCAATGATTTATTTCTAAACTCCTAAACACTCAACCTTTTACCTTGTGTCAAATGATGCCAGTCAATCACATCTCACTGCATATATCCTAAAGGATAGAATTGTTTCCTAAGAGCTTTTAAAAACTTAGACCTTGAAGATATGGCTTTTCCTTTTCACTTTAAATCTATTTGAGTTTTACTTTCCCACCAAGTTAAAGTTGTTCCCCCCATTCTAAGTGTAGCTAACAAAATTTTCGTTTTATCATCAGAAATGTTCTGAATATGACAATACACTTCTAACTGCTTAATCCAATTATCTAGTTTTTCAGGATTCATTTCACCATCATGAATAGGTAACTCAAATTTTACATCAAGTTTCAAAAGAGATGTTTTCTTCGATTTCTTTTATGTTTCAAATTCTGCACTAGAAGAATAAGAAGAAGATGATGATAATGGAAAAGATGGAGGTGAAGGTGCTTTATTAACCTTTCCTTTACCTTTGTCCTTCTTCGATGTCTTTGAAGAAGAGGCTGCATCTCTTGCCTTATTATATTCGTAGAGTTCTCCCAACATCTGCTGCATATTCAAGAATGCTCGCTGAAATTGTTCATTGCTCATCTTAGTTTCTGGTCTTTCACCTCCATCAAATCCTGTCATGGTCGACTTATGAACGACTCTTCGCTTTCCAATATTTGGATCAATCTGCTCGAGGATTCCTTCTCCACGTTGCGAATTTGACCTGGTTAACATTCAATGGAAAATTCTACAAACGCAACCTGCTCTGATACAAAATTATATAATCTAAAATGATCATATATTAAAACTAAAGTAGAATTGATTATGCCAACAGTGAAATGAATGTTAACTTAAAGTGCTAAAACTGTGAGAACTGCTTGAGAAAAATACTTTACGATAGATGATAAAACATAAGTAAGATGCAAAACAAAAGTGAAAATAGCTAATACATAGTGATACTAGATAGCAACGTTGATTACGGAGTTCGTCCCTGATGGACTATGTCTCTGGGTTCGCTTTCAAGATAGGCGACCGCTTTATTAGGATTGAATCCAAGAAGGTCGATTACACAGAATATTGACCAAACTAAATGTGCATGGAGACACTTTTGGTCACTTTCATAAGAAATATCTCTAAACCACCTTTCCAACGCCTATCACGGTTTTGAATTTTGACTCTAGATGCTCCTACTACACTGAAAACAAAACAACCTATATCCTCTAGAACCTGCACATAAAACTCAAAACCACTCCAATCACCTCTTCAATGAGTAAAACTGCCTCTTATAACCTCCTAGATGCATTCGAACTTCTTCCTCTAAGTTTAGGAATGAACTGCTGACTTTAGGGGTTAAATTTAGGGTTTAGTTGAAGATATTATGTCACTTTGTGGCATTAGGCACCTTAGGTGTATTAAAATATCCAAAACTTAATTAAAAAAAAAACCAAAATACACCATATAAAAAATATATCCGCTAACGGTTTACTAACGGCGCGAAGTTGGTTGACCGCCTACATGTGAACAGGTGGTTCAACTGCAGTCTTGTCACAAGTCACCACCTTGCAGGTTAAGCCTGACAGTTGTGGTCAATCAAACTACATGTGACATCATTCCTGACATCGTTATCTAGGCGGCAATCCACTCCAGCAGTTCCAACGGTGAGTTTTTCACATGCCAGCAATTTAAACTTCTCGAGCGGTCAGGCTCTGTCATGGTAACCTCGATGGTTCACAACAACTCACATGTCACGGTTATGTGATTTCCTATCCACTGCAGTTAAATCTAACCTCTCCGATGTTTGTAACCCTGATGATTATCCTCTGGCCCTTTTCACATGCCTTCTCTGTCGCGGTCTCCATACTCGTGCAGTTTAGGGACTATGTATATGATTTGTATTATTTTATAATGTTTATTATATGGCCGAGAGGGTTTATACCTCAGATTTAATGTATCTTTTTGTATGTTTAATACATAGGTTTAGGTGTATTAGGATGAGGGACTTAGGTTTAGTGTCATTTAATGCATGGATTTAGGTTTTTAGATGTAGACTAGGGTTTTATGCCTTAGGTTAGAGTTTGTCATTACATCATTTTTTTCTAAAACAACAAATTGTCACAAAGTGACATTTGTGACAAAAGTCACATGATGATGACAACCAAACACTGCAACATGGATGAAAATCCCACATTGATGATCAAATCCTGCGAGACGGGTGACAATCACATATCGACGACCAAATCCTGCGAGATGGATGACAATCACATGTTGACAACTATATCCTAGCGGAACTTACGACAACCACATGTCGAAAACCAAGTACCAAACCATATTAGCTAAACACCATAAAAACCATATACATTATCAGACAACCTGAACCATAAACATCATTGTCGAAGCTGACGACACTGGACCTGAATGATGACGATGAAGACTAAACCTATGTAACTGATCTAACGAGATCCTCTCGGATCAATTAGTAATGCATGTCACATTGGTGTGGACCAAAATTCTAGTGGAACGTCGACTAGTTTTACCTAGAGGTACTGGGGTTTTAGTCTGTCCACTAGAGGTTTAAATCCAACACTCCATGATTGAATCCATAGGTAGCCCCTCCCTAGTACCTAGTCCCACTATAGAATAGTCAAAATATCCCCCTCATCTAGAAATTGAATGTGAAGCCATTGGTTCATTAGCATACTAAAGGTAGGCCAATACCCCAACATGGGTTTCCAATGTACAGAAACCCATGATATAATATGAGCTATGTTGAGAGAAATGTAGAAGAACATGCCCATGAGGGCAGGGGAAGCCAAACTTGGTATTTTTCTGTGGTTAACATCAACACCCAATACGAACAAGGGTTTCTTAGAAATTGTCGCAGAGGTATAGAAGAAGATTTCCAACTTGAGGAAAACATTTGAAAACTAGGAGAAAGGTTGGGAGGATCCACTGAAGAGGTCATGGAACTCGGGATAGGTGTCCCAACATGTACATATGGATCCACCTCCAAGACTGAGGCCCAACATCTAGTGGCATAGTGAGGAATATTATAGAAAAGTAGAGAAAGGTCACCAAATGTCAAGCCCCACAATTATTGAGGAAGAACTAGAATGAAGGCCTTTCGAATAGTTTTTTACTAGAGGAATTGACAACTAGGATAATTTCATACTCCTGTGACACAATCAATTCTCTAAATTTAAAAAATTATTCAAATGTTTCTTCTCATAATTTCGTACTCTTGTGACATAGTCTATTCTCCAAATTTAAAACATTATTCAAATGTATCCTGTAGTAAATATTCATTGTTTCTTAGTGTTTTGGGCCATATATAGCAATTTAAAATCAAGAGTTCATATTGGGATTATCCCAGTTTGCACTGACATTTATGTTTGAATTTTCCACAATTTTCATTTAAAATCCATTATGATTTTTTCACAAAAAAGAAATCCATCAACTAATCAATTTAATACAACAAGTAAAATGATTCTCATTGGAGTCCACAATGAAAGCTAGCTTAATCCACAACAAAATATGCGCTAATAATTTGACTCCACAATCAATTTCCAAGATCCTCGACTCTGAACATTGAATGTGTGGGAAGCTCCCCTAAACCTTGAACTTTTTTGTGTAAAGGATGAAGCACTATTGAGACCCATGGCGTAAAAATATATATATAATTATATATATTATATATATATATATTATTATATATATATATATATATATTAATTTTCCTCTACCAGAAAAACAAGATAGCCGAAAATACTTTTCTAATGGAAATCTCACACATTTTAGACAAAAGAGTAGGTAATGATTATTGAGTAGTGACTAAGGAATAATGATTTAAGTGGTTGTTTCACTATTATATGTTTTGGAGTTAGTTTAAGGGGTTGTCTCACTCTTATATGTTTTGGAGTTTTTTTTGGTTGGCGAAACAATTTTTGCTCAAACAATTAAAATGATTTTTCGAATGCATATATGGATTTATCACCCTGAAAACACCACAAACACTAAGATTGGGATTGATTCCAAAAAATTCCTTGTGATTTTACACAAATTCAACTAGAAATATGCAAAAACTCTAAAACTTATAGTAACATGGAATAAATATTAGCCAGTAGCAAGGAATAAATGCCAACAATCAGTACACAATGAATGTTAACTAGTAGCGCTTAGGAAATTAATTATTAGTGGTTTCCAACATATATAATTGAGAAATTTTGTTATCGTGATTTGTATTGCTAAATTTCTTTAGAATCCTCACATGCAATTGTGAAACACTCTTGAGATCACATAGACTTTATAATGTATTAGAACCATTGAATAGTTGAAAAATAGATTGCATATACTTTAGATTGTGGGTTATTTCTTTTCATAGAAGGGCTTTCATTGTGTAATATTTTCTACCTATCATTTTCCCTTCATTTCTTATTAAAGTCTAATAGCCTTTCATCTAAGGTGTTAGAGATAATTTTTTTCTATCCAATTTTGGTTTGAATCAAAGCTTACATAGAAGAAGATCTTGCTATAGGGCAATGGCGAGCATGTTTAGATTGAAATTGGAGAAATTTAATGACATTAACTTTCAATCATGTAAGCTTAAGATGTATGATATTCTCATAGATGAGGTCTATGGGTTACAATGTATTGAACCAAGCCAACTAGTATTAAAGGTGAAGAGTGGATGATGTTGGAGAGAAAGGAGAGAAGCATTATTAGGATTTGTTCAGATGATTTAATATTTTTTCAACATCTTTGAAGAAGAAAATAACTCTTTGCCTAAATCTTTGTTTAATAAATTTTTTCAATGGAAAATTTTGGTCATTTTCAAAATAGATGATGGTGATTTTGTAACCAAGAACCTAAACATAGTTGAAACCATTGATTGAATTTATATTAGATGGAGTGAATATGGATGAGGAGGGACATTATATGGCCCCTTTCTATTCCTTTCCGTATTCACGAGACAAGTTAGTAATGGTCATTGGAAAAAGTTAGCAATGGTCATGGGACAAGTTAGTAATGGTCATTGGAGAAAGTTAGTAATTGTTGAAAAGTGTGCAACAAGAAATGTTAAATTTAGAATGTGCTAAAAATAGAAGTCCTAAAAATAGCATGTCTAAAAATATAGTTTGGCCAGGGAGGTCATTAGCCACCTTGGGTGAGAGGTGAAACTGCTAAAAATAGAAATTTCTAAAAATAGCATTTCTAGGTCCCTTCCTATTTATAGCAGTCCCTAGTCTATCTATAGGAAGTAAAATTAATTTTGGTCTTAACAGTAGTTTGAAATATTAATTAATTAATTCAGTTGAGTTAATTAATGAAGGAAAATCGAATTTGAAGTCTTTATGAGCATGCACATGAGTTGTCCCACTGATTGAGGAATTTATCCTTAATTTGCTCCACTGATTGAGGGAATAAGCATGAGTTCTATAATGAAAGAATCAGTTGACTTAGTTCTAACTAGTCAAGTCCAATTATATTATTTTAACAAGTTGTTAAAATAATAAAATATAGTTTGTTAATGCTTGCATGCATGCGACAACTATTATTTTAGATAACTGAGGATTCACTCATGGATAACTATTGCATGTCAGTTCTATCAAAGACCCAGTTGAGATCAAATGTGGGATAGTGTACTATCAGATGCTTAACTATTTCTAGTAAGTATTTTTTGCATGGTTGAGGAACTAGTGTTCTCAAGGAATACGTAGTTGGACCATTGGTTTTTTTGGTATGTTGGAATTAATAGCATATGCCTTTGCTATTATTTCCTAAGCAAACTATGTAAGGACCATAGGGAAAGCCTATATAAACAAGGCTTGGGTGGTTCATGAGACATATCTTCATAGTTCATTGAGAACTGAATAGCTTGAGAGCTAATTCTTCCTGTATTGTGAAGAGGATTTCCACTTGATTGATAATACATGGTTGGGGTTTTATGCTGGTAATTTCCCCTGGATATATCTTGTGTTATGTGTGATTAATTCTCTTGATCAGTTATGCATGTTTCTACTTTATGTTGCTCATGATTTCGATTATGCTTCCGCTTAATGTTTTGTAGAAGTAGAACAAGTATTATGCTTTAGGACATTGCATATATTGGTTTGTTCTACAGGTGAAATTTCTACAAAAATGTCCAACCGTACTACCATAACTCGCCATTATTCTCTGATATTTCTTCAGACATACCAGTACTGTACCATCCTTTTCACCGAAGCGACCATGAAATTATTATTGTTGCCAACGGTTTGGGTCCCTATCATTTTCCCCTACCAGCTAACTGTATTTTTCGTGTTGATCCCATCTTATAGCAATGGGTGGATAGTCTGTGCAGCATGAGCCAGAAGACACAACAAGAGTTCGAAACAGTCGGGAGGCATGGCAAGTCTTTGAAAATGCGGGTTGGGATGTCTACTTCAATAGGTTGAGGGGGTCCAATGAGGAAATTTCGGTAGAATTCACACGCAACCTGGAAGAAGGAAGTTCTCAGGTCCGCGGAATAGAAGTCCTTGTTACAGAGGAAGCCATTGCAAAAGTTAGCGGGATCCCTCAAAATGGACAGAGATGGTTTTCAAGGAGGACTTCGTCCCAGAGTTTCTCGAAGCCTTTTTGTAGGTAGGAGAAAGCATCACCCAGAAGGGTCGAGGATACGACCGAAACTCGTTACCGCATCCATGGGGAGAGGTAGCAAAGTTTGTCATAAAATATAGGGAGATACTCCACTGTGTTTAAATATCATCTTCGGATATTAGCTCACCTCCGATTCCCCCAATCAGAGGCCTTTTCATTAAATGTGCCTTATTTCTTACTAAGGAGTCTTCAGCTGATGACACATTTTGCTCAACGGTCGCGACAAGTGATGGCGGTCATTACCCTACATGGGCTGGTCCAGCTACTGGTAATGAATGCAATTAGATGGATTCCAATTCTGTGGGAGTTATTTTGGGATTCCACGGAGGAAGAGATAACAGCCACTATGGCCGCCAAGGAAGATGAACCAGAAGAAATGGAGGAAGAATATGCAGAAGAAGATGACTATGTTGACCAGGAGGAGCTAGAGGAGATGGAAATGGAAGCTGAAGAATTTGAAGAAGAGGCTGCTCCCCAAGAGCAAGCCGCAACTGCAGAACCGATGGAGGATGTAGGAGTCAACATAGAAAGGCCCACTAGTACCACGGCCGAGGTTGTTCCACAAGAACCAACCTTGACTGCAGGGCTAGCAGAGCAAGTTGACAGCATGACAACATCAGAGGAGATACCACAAGAAGCAAGGATGAGAGGATTGGTTGATATGGCAGCCGAAGGCACCCCACAAGGATCGCCTACAATCGTGGAACCAATGGAAGAAGACAACTCTGATGAAGAAGAGGTCTGGCCACCCCGACCATAGGACCAATGGAAGAGGATGAACCAGGACAAGAAGAGCTCAAAGCTGGGAGAAACTTGGGACCTATGGAGGAAGCTCTAGGAGAACTAGGGCATGAGGTTGAGGCTGCTCCACAGGAACCAGCATCAACCTAGGGACCAAACACTAAAGAGCCCTACCAGTTTTCCTTTTTCTCTTCTATCCCAAGAGGAGAAAGGGTATCTCATTCCCCTTGGCGCACATAAGAAGATATTGTCATTCCTTGTGCCTTGAATTTATCACAAAGACCAAAACCAGGTGGGATAGATGCTTCCCAGGCGACAAACACTCCAGAGCTTGAAAGGAGAGAAGAGGCAGATATCCCTGAAGCAGGGGAACCTAAATAGGTTCCAGCAAACATATTAGCATCTGACCATCTCACAAGGGCACCACCAGTCGTGGTGATCTCACAACAAAAGGAAGCAGTTGTTGGCGAAGAGGAGGGACCAAGCGAAGTGGTCCCGACAAATGAGCCAATGGTAAGGCCAGAAGAGAAGGCCATAAAACAAGAAATAATCGAGGAAGAACAAGCAGTGGAAGGAAATCTAACATTCGACGTAGCAGAAGCTGTCCCGGGGGATTTAACTCCAGCCGAACCAGTTGCCGAAACTGAAGAAGTTTTGGTTAAGCAAGAATGGGTGGAGCTATGTGAACAGCGAAGACTACATGTAAAAAAAAATACCAGTTGCACTTTAGAGAAACAATGTGGCTTAAGATGGAGGTTAGGAAATTCAGGATGCAGGTACACAAATTGCGGAAGCGGGTGAAGAAATACAAGCGGCAAGCCAAAAGTTCCAAAGCCATAGTAGTGGAAGCATGGACTTAGATGGACCAGATAGACAGAACTTATGTTGCCACTCAAACATACCCATTCGAGCGACTATTTGAAGATCGTGAATATGCCCTAACAGCTGAAGTGCTGACTTGGAAATCCACTGCAGCTCAGTATCAAAGAGAGGTCAAAAGAACTAAGGAACAAGCCTCCACAACCATTTTTGAACATGTGGAGCGTATAGATGTCATGAGATTGAGGCATGCGAAGTAACAACTCAAGATGGAGCAGTTGGAAAAACAAGTGGCAGAGTTGAAAGCTGATAAGTAGCAGATGTTTAACTTAGCACAAGAGGTGATGCCATGTTGTTCCCCTGCTTCTTGTTATTCTTTATTCTTGCATTAACGTTTTCTTTTATTCTGCATGGAGAGCATCAAGAACAAGATCAGTTATGAAATAGAGGATGGTGTACAATTTCTCTGCATATTGAGGAGCCATGACATGCCAACTCAGCATTTGATGTGTGAGTTTTACATGCATAGGTATCTACTGCGCTTGGACAGAGAATTCAACCCGGTCCCATATGTGGGAGACATTAATTTAAGGGCTCTCACCTCTTACACTTTTAATCAGATCAGTTAGCAGAAGGCTTTTAATACATTTGAGTCCAATCAGGTTTCAAAACCATTTATAGTAAGAGGAGAACATGAAAGGTCAATAACCATGTTCACTAAACACAACACCTTTTTGGGAATTGAGGGAAATAAGGAAAGGATGTTAAGGACACAGAAATGATGCCTTGATCTTTGTGTTAGACAATTAGTCACATTTCAAGATGAAGCCCTTGAATGTTGTCATAAAAGATGGATGATGTCACCTACAGCTATCCAGAACAGGGAATCTTTTGGAGCACCGAATTTTGCACGAGCACTCACCAGAGTGCCTAGGTATGTGGCGTGTGTCCGAACATGCGGGGTCTAGTGGATGGGGATCCGGTTCTAGTTCCTCATCATCTGGTTGCCAGTGGAAGATTACACCCCAACATATAATGTTTCGGGTGATTGGTGGAAGGAAATCCTCCTCTCAGAGGGTTTTAAGGTTCCAGGGACAGAGATGGGCGAAGAATATGATCTCACTCAACTCTAGGAAGCCAACAGTATGCATAACCCAAACCTGCAGAGGCGGTGAATTGCATGAGGACATGCAGAAGTCTAGTTGGGGGGTGATGTTGGGCACCAAATCGAGCTATCTCTCCATTACATTTATATCCCTCTTTCTGTCCTTTTTGCACTTATTCATCCATATTTACTATGTTAAATCTGCAAGGTAATTACCCCTTTTCTGTCTATTGGAATATTTTATTAATAAAGTAAAGTCACGAGGTTTTGCCTATTCACAGCACTAAAACACATGTTTGACCACAGCTCCCAGAGAACAAGTACCGATCTTTCAGCATGCTACAGGAGATCCGCAATTCATAGCATCGACCAGCCATAAGGAAGTTGTGTAGCTAGAGTCACAGATCCCTAAACCATTCTTGGACCATTCTCTGATCATGTTCATCTGGTGTTGGTGCCATTCTGAACTAATGTATATTTCTAGGTATATGGTTACCAGGTTTTGGGGGAAAGACGTTGTTCTCCTTCGTTGTGTATAAAAGACAGGTTATTCCTGTAAAAGGGGGACTCCCTTTCAATATTGTAACAGTTCTCTTCCAGTTAATAAAACATCACTTCTTTTGCTGCTCCATTCTTCATTGTGATTAACGAAGCCTTGATTAGAGAGTTGGGCCTGCTCTTCTGATCAGGTGCTACATATTTCCTGTGTGTGTCATTTATTATTTCATGGTTGTTGTTACAGATTGTTAATTCTTGCAATTTCTTTTCTTGAGTGTTGTAGTTAGTTTCAGTCTTACAACAATGTTTTGAATATTAATCACAAACCCTTGGTTGGTAACAAATGGTAACCTTGCCCCTGCATATACTTTGTGTGTTTCCTTGAAAAGGATACGCACCCGGATTGGTAAATTAATGTAGGAAAAGGGTGAATAGATTGTTTATACCTGGACCCCAACAGTAGGCATTACATGTAAGTAGGTTTTCTTGTATATAATTTTTTCCTCAATAAAAAACAACGACAATTTAATATCAGACTCAATACTTATACATATGTATGCATTATATATTTTGATTTTTAGCTAAACTTTCTTACTTGCACCAAAACTGGGGTCGTGTAGATTTATTTGATTCTAAATTAAAATGGTTTCTATTTTATCAATGAAATTTTTGTAACTGAAAGTAATACTTCCAGTGAAACTATTTTCATGCTATATATGAATTTTCTGGTTTAACATTGTTCTTCTTACACTCGTTTTTCTAATACAATTATGCAATTTCCCATGTCACAAATCCTTATTTTCAGTTTTTAAGCATGATCTTGAATTAATATATTTTCTTAAAATATAAATACATTTAAATACATGATATTGATACACTTTATGGATTCTACTTATACCCCTATATATGTTAGATGGTTCAAAACAATCCCTACACACAAGAAATATAATACATGACTCCTGGCTTTTGGGTTTTTGTCTTCCATTTCTCTGGAGGGTTTTTTTATTTATTTAAACAATGATTGCATGTTGTTGAGGGATAACTTGAGGGAATCTTCTCAATGTTATACCTTTTCCATGCTACCCCTACTAAATTTATGCATAAGTGAATTTTGTGTTAGAATTTAACCCAACACAAATTTCTATTTTGTTCAAAATTTATGTATAAAGTAATTCCAAAAACTAAGGGTTAACATATTCTCATCTAAGTAAATACCAAACCATATAAATGTTACCAACTCATATTTTTCATGCATATAAAATAAATAGATATAAATCACATATTTCTTGAGAATATTGCACACATCCAACCATTCAACTTATTTGTTCTTTCAAAAATATAATAGGAGCAAACATGCTCCACTCAACCAAAGAGCCGCTTCCTTAGAAATTCCTCCCAACCTCAAGCAACCCTTCTATTAAGAACTGAACTATTCACTTTCACAAATTTCCTCCTCAAACCCTGATAGAATCTTGCTAAATATGGGATGACAATTATTTCACGTCCAGTCTTTATCTCCCACTAGAAACTCAGTACTCATAGTATATTTTTCTCTCATAATATATCTTCCTACTTCCACCCATGACCTTTCTCAAAAAAGGATTGAGGATTTTAATTGTGACAATTGTCACTTCAAATTTGTCCTTTCTTGGAGTACAACTGATTCATAATTGCCTCCTGATAATTGGGAGCCTGACTAATCACATGGTGGATCCTCTTATATTTCCAAATAACAATAAGTGGAGTACATTAATGTTTCATTCATAATAATATATTAATATTTACATTTGTCATTCATTTCAATCTTGGCCCCATGGCCAACATTTCCACAATATTTACAAATAAATATAAATAATAATGTTAGCAAAAACAATTGCACCAGGGGTATGACATCTTCCCCCCATTGAATTAAACATTGTCATCGATGTGTCTTTTACCTTAATTTCTTTTGAAAAGTAAAGGAAATGCTTCTCACATTTTTTTTTTTCCATTTTCTAGGTAGCCTCTTCAAGGCTAAAAGGCTTCTATAGCATTTTAACCTGGTAGTAGTTTGATTCCAAAGTAAATCCCACTCTTTTCTCAAATTCATATTCAATTCCAACATGTCTCCACATTTTCTAAAAAGATGTTGTTAATTTTTTATTCATGCACCTATCAAGGGTTATAAATATTAATACAAGCACATCATAAATAGTAATTAATAACAATATATTATCTTGTACACTTATATAGTGGATATTCCAAGTGACATGGAATCCATTAAATGACTTCACTGAGAAATCTCAAAGCATAAGAACTAGTAATTCCATTTTTATACCATTCACAAAAGGATCATAATATATTTAAGGATTAATTACTCACCTTACCGCTCATGATGGCTCACAACTAATGATATGTCACATTATCTAGCATTATTGTGATCTTATCATGATTTCACAATATCAAATATACACCATCCATGCATTATTAAAGTTTAGGACAACTTCCTTTCTATTCCACTTCCATGGTTGTTATATCATTGTATTTTTGTTCAAATGGACTCAATCATTTACATTTTAGTTATTATGTCAGTTTCTTCTATTCCTTTTCCGCCCTTTAATTTATGCAGAAGGTTTGATCAAGGTTTTGCAACTCAGGTTGGGTTTCTTATTCAACTCTTCTTTTAGAGCTCTTCTTCTTTTCCCTTCCTCACACTTAACAAACCATCAAGACCAAACAAAAAAAGGCCAGGAAAAAAAGAAAATTCCATAACAATACAAAGGCAAAAATAAGAAGCAGCATGGACATTCTCAAAATCAACAAAATACAGCATGAAAATTCGCAACAACAAAGACATGCAAAGAATTCCCCCCACACTTCATCCTTGAATTTCCACAAACTCACTTCTTGGAGGTTTCATCTCTCTTTGCATTGTAGATTTTTTGTTAATGTGTTTGGAGGTTATACGCGCTTTTCTCTACACAACAACCATGGGGTTGTTCCGCTTGTAGTTTTGTGCATATTAGTTGTCTCAACACACATAATGTTAGTAAAATTTTCTTAAACATATTCATTCCTTCTTGAAATCTCTTAAGAACATATTTATATCATGCACTTATTCAAACATTCAATACTACTTCAATTGTGCTTACAATTAAAGAGTCATAATCAATGTTTTAAGAATAGTTATTTGGAGAACCACTAGTTGGTAGCACACTTCTCCCTAGTGCACTTACCACATTATTCCCACATGCATGTTAACAGGCATAGGTGTCACTTGTGTCAATATCCCATTAGCACCTTCCTTTTCATGGCCTTGATTCCTCAAGACCACATACAATGATTTCATTGCCTCCCCAACCAACTATCAACATGTTATTGCTCACATATTTACCATTATCCACTATCAATAATCTAACCTTGTGTTAGGACAAAACAATCTTCAAAGTCTTTATGCATGCACATCCATTATTGTATGTACCTAATATCTCATTATTTGATATCTTTTAGTGAATATGTATCTTCGCACTACTTTATCTTTTACACTTTTATCATGCATATATTTCTATTAATCATATTATGGCATTTTCTTCGGAGCTTTTAATAAAAATACATCAAACTAGCAAAATCCAAGTTAATGGATTTCCCCCTCATAGTTATCGTTGCATTGTTCAATTACACTTTTGCAATTCTGTTGGGATTCTCCAAGGAATCTATTCGACATCCTTCTTGTTTTATCCCATTGCAACAATTCAAATTAATTTTTAAGTATAGGAGCTACAATTAACAACCATTTCAACCAATCAAAATTTTCTTGTAATTTTTTGTTCCAGACAAACTTGACTCTTTTATGTTGTGAAAATGTTGTAAAATAGGCTAATTAGTGAAAACTTCAACAAATTTACAATACAAGTGTATAGCCCTATAAATATTTGATACTAATCAAGGGTTGTTTGGACATTTTTAAGGTCCATTTCATTTCCTTACGAATTTTTCATGCTCTCAAAATTGTCTTTGGCCTTGATTTATTCACATTTACTAAATTTGGCACAAAGCCAATTTTTTTCTAAGTAATTTCAGCGCTATTCCTAATTGCTTTCATGCTTATTTGGTGTCTTAGGGTAGAAAAGATGACATCATCCTATCATTTTTTATTTGAACGTCACAAACTGCTTTACTCACTTTGTTACTTTCAAGACTTTCTTCCAATCATGAAATATTATGATATTCTATCCCAATTTGCCAACATTATGATAGTTTTGAACAGGAATTTTAATCAACAATTTCTCCACTACCTACAATTACCTGTCTTCTCATGCTTCTTTTTCTTTGGAAATCTCATTGGTTGTGCTATGTGCCACAGTTCTTAGCTTATTCAGATGTAGCTTTACTAGGAAATCCCCATCATACAATCACCTACTCTAATATTCAAGAAATTTAAGCTATTAGAGAATGGATTTTTGCGATTTCTTAATCAAGGAGGTAAAAAAAAATTCTCTTGAAATTCCCAAATTGTAAAATTCCATAACAATATTACTAAAAAAAAGAAACGTTATGGTTTTCCAATGATTTTACATGGCATTAATTCTAACTTCAATCTCCATTTTGATGATTCTTACTAGAATTATTAACTATTCTTCAACAGTAATAGGTTTTGTATGGCTTCCCTCATGAGGAGACTTTCTAATTAAGAATATTTTTAATTCATTAATTCTTTCTTAGGTCTTATTAGTCGTGAAACACAGGGCCTATGCATGCCAACCATGGTGGTTTATTTACAACCATATGTTATAGCATTTTGCATACTCATACTTGAGTTATATTGTTAATATCTATATTTTTTTGTAGGTACAAAGTTGTATATTCCATATCCTGTATAATGTCAATACTCCCAACATCCATCATGTCTCTTGCTAGAATTAAAACTATGTGGGGTAGATAACAACCATTTTGTGCAACCATCCGAGATAACCCCAATTGACTCATACCCTTTTTTTATGTAATATAAGTATTTTGCATATCTATATAGGTTTTTAACAAATGTTATCATTGAGCATGCCCAGACATACCCTTAGAGTATGTTTTATATGTTAGTTTGTATAATATAGGGTTCTCGACCCTTCTTTTAATCACATTTTTTGTTGGTGTATCCATACCTTAACTATGTCTTGTATGCACTTTATTCTATGTATATACTCTGTATTTTCCTTTAATTGAATCATAAATCTCATACCAAATTATTTATAGTGAAGGTTTCCAAAACTTGTTAATACATATGAGGTGTTTTTTCTCTTGAGTATATAAACATGGAGTCTTGTAAATAATTCTAGTTCCATAGCTATTCTCAACATCTTTCATTTGAGGTATATATACTTAGTTATGCTAACAACTATATTATTTATGCTTGATTTTTAGAAACTCTTTGTGTTTCGTATTGTTGTTGTAAGCTCTATCCCTTTGCAGTCTACTTCTTATTGCTCCTTAGTCTTGAGCATATAATATTACTCTTCCATTAATCTTAGTAACTTTTACCACTAAATATTTCCCTCATCCCTATTATTTCCTTCTCTCTTTCTTTTCACAAGAGCAGTTGGTCAAAATCCAATGCTCGGGGAACCTTTTTAAGCAGACTTTATGTGAAAAGGTAGTCTTGTATACATATAGTTTTATAATTATTCTCCAAGTGTGTCTACTGAAAAATTTAGGTATTACATGTTTTAATTCCAAGATTACTTTCTTTAGTTTTTCCTACCTCTCTTTTTGACAGGATAAAATAGCTATCTAATATAAGACATCTTTGCATATTAGTCTTGTAAGTTATGTACCAAAAATAGTTTTGTACAAACTAAAAAAAACGATTTCACAAATATTAAAACTATAATAGAGAGTTGTCCCTATAATTTTAACTTCACGTAAAACATCCACAAATCTATCAACATATACAACCTTTTTTTCATACTATTAGATAACCAACACACAAGTAATTTCAAGCTTTTCAAGGATAATTTCATATGTAACATCCCTACTTATATTTTGAACATATCTGTCTATTGTTACTGACTCTTTAACAAAGTAAGATAGGTCATTTTTCCTTACAAATGTATACATGTATGCATTTCTTGGCTTGGATATGTAAGTGCTTTCTCAGTTCCATAGGCTTTGAGCTTCATTGTCTACTCAATATTCAAACAATCATGGAATAGAGTTCGCTAGTTAGCATGTATTACTACCCAATTAATTTATTAGGAAACTACTTGCACTCTTGGATTTCCAACATACCTATTCCTATAGGTAACGGTGTTCTAACAACAATCAATTAGTATTTTTACAAATTTAATCCACATAATAAAATTATATCAATTACTCATAGTACAAAACTCTTTTACTTATCTCTACCTTTGTTGCCTAACACAAAAAATTATTTACCTTGTTCCTCATCATGTAAGAAACATTTGCTATGCTCAATTTAACCATCTTCAAGATCATGGGCCATAGTATTGTAACCTGTTGCTCTAATACCATATATATAATGAATCTCAAATTTAATTTCAATAATTAGCTTAATTATTATTATTATTGTCCTTGCTATATCATGGAGAAAACAAATATTGTTTAACTAGCTAAAGTTCCTAATCTTAAATTTTACATTTCATAGCCATTACACTTCCATGGTTGGAACCATTAGGTTTAACCTTACCTTTTCTATGTTGTTGTTACTAAGCAGGTTGTATTTGCTAATGAATCTCTTACCCACTTGATTTTCCTATACCTTTAATTATTCCTTAATGACTCTAACAAGCCTCTTAGGCCAAAAATGTTGTTAGTTACAAAAACAAAAAGTTTTTAAATAAGGTATTTGGAAACATACCGTAAGTTACCTCATACTTATAACATCTTTATATTTGTCCCTTGTCCAACATTAAAACCGTAATGTTATTAGCAAAATTCTCTTAGACTCCCATTGTGCTATTGATAAATGTTGTTATGGTTTAATTATCTCATGTTCCAATATAGAACACCATGTTCTTGACCAAACATTAATTTTATTAATGGGCATTATCATTACATGTACACAACTAAAGATATATGCCTCAGCAACTTGTCCTTTCTAAATGGTGACACCTCACCAGGTTGTGTGATCAGTCAGAGTGAAGACAATTAATATTTTTTTTGTGATCCCATGATGGGTAACATTTGGGCAAGACAATTATGGTAAACCCACCCTCCTTTGATCATGAGGTCAAATGCACTCTAATTCTTAGTCGTTACAGATTTGCAAATGACAAGGTCTCTTATGGTTTCATTTGTCTGGTTTTTCATTAGCCCGAGGGACATTACAACCAGAATCCACCATTGTATAGTTTTGTTTCTTTGAGAAGGTTGTTGTTCACTCCGAGTATTGCCAGTGTACCAAGATTATTCATAAATTATGAATTCAAGTTGTTTCCTTTCATTCTCTTAATATTTATTTTCCAAATGTTTTCTGAGATAACGGCTAAAAATATTTCTACTTTGATACATGTGTATTGTTCAGGTAGAAAATTAGTCCCTTATTTTGGATGGATAAAGGTGATAAGCTTTGCTTATAAGCTTACGACTAGTTTTTTGTAATTTCTATTGTTGGCCTCCTGTACAAGTTAATTCAGGTGCTACTATTTATTACTAAAGGAACTAAAAAACCTCCTTTACTCACAACCTCTTCATTCCTTTCCCGGGCCATAGCTCAACACTTTTGGAGTCACAAATTCATAATTGGGAAGTGTTTTTACAACATTGAATGTATATATTACATTATTTTTCTGAATTTCTCTAAAAACCTTAGGGAATATATTGGTAATAAATATCCACCTTTTTCCTTTTGCATGATTAAGTTTTTTTGGCATCCTTTTAGGTCACCATCAACGCATTGTTCTAGATGATAACCATATAATTTTTCTTTTGCCTTCTTGTAATAGAAATAAAATAGAGGTTTATTTTATGTGTTTCATTTACTAAAACTTCTTTTATGACATAATTTATTTCTGAAACAAGAACAAGATATCTTGGCCACCACTAAAATTTTCAAGGTAAATTCATACATTCATACCCTTCTTTTTAAAAAATGTGGGGGTGAGTCCCCCTTATAGAAGCTTTCGTTAACCCGAGAGCACAATTTGTACATATATACATATTTTTACAGAAGCGTGATTTTTACATATGTTGTGAAGCAGTGGAGCGTCATCAAAAACATATACTGCAGAGCAGTGAATACATGCACGAGGGTCGAACCCGGGTGGGGAGGCAATAAGCGGTCGTCCCTAACCACGCGAGATAAAGGACCATGTGCTCGTTCATACCCTTCTTTATTCTGTTCTAGAATTTTAGTTTTAAGGTTTTTTCATTTCCCATACAATTTGTTACTTGAAGTTGTTCTTATTGGCTAAATCAAGCTAAATCAGAATAAATACACTCAAACTTGTGAATCAAAATTGATAAACATAACATAAAATGAAAACAAAGCCCAAAACTGATGTAGAAAGAAAACGAAAACAAAGTTGAGAAAGTAACATAAAGATTTTTGTTTTTGTGGTCTTTTTATGTATTATCATTTATTTATTTATTTTTTAAGAATGTTTATTTATGTACAAGTTTAGGACTCTAAGAATTTATCATGAACATATAGTATGAAATTGAGTGTAGATAAAAAAAAAAAATCATGAGTCTTGCATGTGATATAGTGGCTTGTTGGATGGAAAACATGCAAGGGTGACTACCATTCCAACCAACAAGCGTGTGTGACACAGATAATGGATTAACAACAAGACAAAATTATTGTTAGCTATGTCACATGACATGTGAACCAACGAGCTCAAGGTTGTGTCCCAGACCAGAAACGTAAAGAGATGCAGACAAATCATAGTCAGGGTTTACATAAAAAACCACATCCAAGCCATGTTGAACATTCCTTATATCATGAACGAAAGAAGACTTGTGAAAGCCAAACACTTCATATTCAACACACTGAACTGTCAACTTCCATAAAGTCAAAAATAAATTTTTCATTATAAAGTTCATTAAAGACCTTTTTTTCATCCATATCAAGAAAACGTTTCTTATAATAAAAACCTAATAGTTCATGAGTAAGGTCCTCATTCACAAGCTCATCAAAGAATATCTTACGACTAGTTTGTTTGTTTGTTTGTTTTTTTTTTTTTTTTTTTTTTTTTTTTTTTTTTTTCATTGTTGGAATCCCGCCCAAATTAATTAAGGTGCTAATGCTTATTACTAAAGAGAATAAAAACCCTCCTCTACTCGTAACCTCTGAATTCATTTCCTAGGCCATAGCTTGACACTTTTGGAGTGACAAATTCATAAATTGGAAGGGCTTTTACAATGTTGCAAGTATATATGACATTATTTTCTTGAATTTATCTAAAAACTTTAGGGAATATATTGGTAATAAATATCCACCCGTTTCCTTTTGTAGGGTTAGTGTTCTTCTGGCCTCCTTCCAAGTCACCATCAATGCATTGTTCCATATGGTAATCATACACTTTTTCTTTTGCCTTATTGTAATAGAAATAAATTAGATGTTTATTTTATGTGTTTCATTTACAAACCCTTCTCTTCTGACAGAATTTAGGTAATTTACAGGAACAATATTTCATGGTGACCACTAAAATTCTATAAGGTAAATTCATACATTCATACACTTCTTTATTCTGTTCCAGAATTTTAGTTTTAAGTTCTTTTCTTTTCCCATACAATTGGTTACCTGAAGTTGTTCTTATTGGTTGCAGGTTAGTTCCACTCCTTACATGAGGGTTATCCACAGAAAAGGGGTATGAGGGTTTTTATATTCAAGATTTTCCAGGTACCCATCAACTTTCTCTTGTTCTCTTGTTCAACTTTCTCTTTTTCTTCTGATGTAGGGCCAACATATTAGATGTTGAATGTAGGCCAAACTTTATTCATAACCCCAACTAGCTTACTTGCTTCTGTAACTACGAAATTTCATATGAATGTTGACAAGACTTAATGGTCGAGCCTGACTCTGCTTGAGCAAGAAAATGTTTACTGAACTTTTCATTACAGGTCCTCTTTAATTTTTCTTTTAAGAATTTAAGTAGGTTTTCTTGTATATATGTTTTTCCTCGGTAAAAAATGAGGACAGTTTAATATCATGCCCAATACTTATATGTCTATACCCACTTGTATGCATATATCCACTTGTACACCTATAGACTTAGTGTATCTAGTTTAATATCCACTTGTATTCATAGATACTCAGTGTACCCCCATATAAGCACATTTACTCAGTTATGAATGTAGATAACCTGAAACTCTATGAGCCTTCCATGTTAGATCAAGAAGAGGAACAAGTCCTACCTTTTGTACAAGATTCAACACCATATTCTTAGGAATATTTGACAAAGGATAGCATTTTACAGAAGAGGTCTAAAAATCCAAGAAAGGGGCAATATGAAATTTGGTAGATTGGTTTGAAAGGACATTTTTTATGCACGACTAAATGGTATACTTGAGAGAAGGTGGAGGAAAAATTTTCCTCACTTCATTCAATAAAAGATTTTGGGGACCAAAATCCTCCAAAAATGGTGAGGTGTAATACAAATTATATCATTATATTGGTTTTAATCCATATTTATGCTTTAAAAATGGGAAAAGTGGAGGAATCAACTCCGAGTACCATTTTTATCGATGGGACCCAGTTTGGAAAATCGGGGTCTGAAATCTTCCAGTAGCATTGTGAGGCATAAAATACAATTTTTGGGGGCTAATATTTTTCTAGTGTGGAACATTATTTTAATGTTATAAACACAAATACCTTTCAAATGGTGCAAGAATCGCCTCATTTGAAGTTTGTATACAAAACTTATGTCACTCAAAAGTTGACCTACATGTTTTCACCACCATAATTTGAAAATATTCCATGTCAGCCCCCATTAATCATGGAAAATTGGCTAGCCACATGAACATGATGAAGATGAATCTAGAAGAGTCCATATTGTAACCTTTTTTTAGAGTTGAGAGAGTCAAACTTGACCACTAGTTGGCTATCAGGTTGTGTTATAACTAGGCCACTAAGAGGAAAATAGGTTCCATTTCTTTTTTATTGAATGTGTTCCATAGACAAGCAAAGTAGATGATAGGGATAGGGAGGGAGTACACATAGAGGATTTTTTAAATGTAGTATCTTACGAGCCACAAGCCTTACTTCTTTGTACTCATAGTCGTTTTCTATTCAAAGAAAGAGAGTAGAGCAGTGTCACTTTCTAGTTGAGTTTTCTCCCGAAATGGTTTCGTAGGTTATATATTGTGCCATGGTTTGTTAGTTTATTTATTTGTTCTCTATTTCTACATAATTAATATTTGCATGCATACATATAAAGAGAGATAAGCCCTCATATTATATTTTTCAAATTTTTAAGTATAATTTTATCAGATCTGTTGTGACGAACTATCTAGTGGAATATGCATTGTAATTTACAGATCAAGTCAACTAATTCAATCTACTAGATGATGGAATAGAGTGGATTTCATAGAAATGATTGGAACTATGAATGGTCATTTGTGAATTGAAACTACCATAATTTGAGGGAGTTAGTTAAATTCAGATATTATAAATAAAGGATCGTATGGGTTGAATATATGTCAAGCATTTGATGAATTATTATCTCAATATCATGCATTGTGATGTTCTAATCACAATGCATTGTGCTTATATGGCACATGGTGAATGATCCCACCACGTAAATAGGATTATTTTTACCCTCCCAACAAGTTGCCTACTCACCACAACGAGGATTCTCATCCACTATTTCTTATTGTTGACGAGCAATATTCAATAGATAAATACTTCACTTCTACTTCACCTTCCTCTTACTTAATTCATGAAATTTTCTTTGTCTCAGCTTTGTCATTTGTTATTAATCATTGTTAATAGATCCACAAATATGGTATATTGTGTCGACATTTTAGAACCTCTAACCGGTTCCATCTTCAAGAGGTGTGAAATATATGAAGAGCATGAGCGTAAATAAATAGTGTAATGAATATTACAATATGTAATAAATAGTGTAATAAATACTTTTGTCATTTGTTTCCAAATTGGAGACTAAACATGTTGATGGTGAACCATATTTTATATGCAGCACAAACAATATGTTTACAGGATGGAAGATTATATCAAACTTGGCCATGATACTTTGTCTTAACTATATCAAATATAGTGCTTTTTAGGCAGGCACCATATATTGATGCATAAATTTCACTGGACACGAACCTGCAATTTTTTACCCAAAAATCCATGGAGGATAATGGCATCCTAGCTAATTTTTTTATTATTAAAGCATCCAAATTTCTCCATCATTTTCAATTTTCATTGATTACTTCAAGCGCGATATTACGATCAATACATATATGTATACTTTAAAATTTAAAATGCATATCCACTAGTACAAATGGGGCTAAAATCCGACCACTATTTGTTGGATATGCGACTTATTGGCATTGGCTATATTCATTAGAGCTAAGAAACTCGTTGTTGGCATTGTGTTGAATAGTTGACACTTTATTAAGCATCAGATATTTAATGGGACTGACGTTGAATATCCAATGGAAAAAATGGTAGAAATTGTCATTAAAAATCCGATGCTTTGAAGTCAGTTTTGCGACGCTCACATGCATCATATATGCGATGGAAAAAATTTTGGTAGAGACGCCCACATGCGTCAAATAACCAATGTGACCCGTATTTCATTATGTTCCCCTATATGCCAAAAATTGTGAAACTTTTCTGTCAGATATTCGATGATTTGTTAGTCTAGTCTAATGGGTACTTATGGCATTGTAGAGTTGGATAATCGATGATAGAACAAGATTATGCGACGAGAGTGTTATATCTCTGATGCTTCCTTATGTCGGTATGGAGCAATTCCAATACTGAAGCATTGGATAATCGACATTGAATTAAATTAATGCGATGAGAGTTATACATCTCAGATGTGTCATTCCATCAGTATGGAGTAGAATCTCTGACGATTTAGCATTGGATAATCAATGGTATAACAATTTTGTCTGACAAGAGTTTTATATGTCTGATGCTTCATTCTATCACTCGTGCATTGAATATTTGACGGTAGTCCCATCGGATAATAGTTGTATATGTGATGGTTTCCATGCATCATCGAATATCTTACGAGTTTCTGCATATTAAAAAAATACATAATTTGACTGCTTTACATGAGTTTTTCTTTCTTTCCCTATGGTTCCATCATATTCATTCCAAAGGTGAAATACAAACACCTCTATTCAATAATCCAACCACTATGAAATATTGAAAAAACTTTATAAATGTATGCCTTGGGTGACCCATTCAACAAGGAGAAGAAATACAAAACCTAGTTGGAATTCACTCATGTTTTTAATCTTGATGGCACATTCCTGGTGTATAACCTAACCCAACCTATCTCTCTATATGTATGGACCAAAGCAATGATCTATCGGCCTATCTATGCTAGCTAGTATGGATCAACCTATGAATCTATGATGATTTTATTAGGATATAAATATATGATCGACCCATCACATTGATATATAACCAAATCCATGGAAGGATCTAAATCTCAAGAAATTTTCAAATATTAATGAGAAATCAAGTTAATATTTCACCTAACTCTCTGCCCTAGATTTCTCAACATGGTAGCAGATCAAGGTTTTGAAGTGAGGGTAGAAAATATGATAACCTTGGCACCATCTCATCTCAAGAAGAGTGAATTCCCTTGTCTGAATTTTTGAAGGCAAGAAGAAAAAATATTTGGGCATAATTACTAGCCCTAATTTGATCTGAATTTGAAACTACTTGTAAATGCTTAGCAAGGTATTCAATTCAGTAAACATACATGTTTAAGAGGTGTATGTATTTTCTTTTGTTTATGTGTTTTAACTTGATTTGTTTCAGCTGATATTAACCATATATGTTAGACATATAAGGCAACAAATAAACATCACACATAAAAGCAATTTAATAAGGATTTCACTCCAATCTCGTGGGCTACGTCTCCTGTGAGCTCTAGTCAACTAGACTTGGCTCTTTGGGATTATGGCTTGAATTATTTTACAAGTTCCACACTCAACTCCAAAAGGTTAGTGATTGAACCTATGGGTTTAGAAAAACCATATACATCCCTATCATAGCTGTCAACTTTGTGCAAACAGATCTAGGCTTCCTTGGACTTGATTCCTTCAGTAGGTGCACTAAACTTCCCTTAGCTTCTTAATGGCACAAACTCCTTCAGAATGCTTCAAATGTCTTTGAAACCTCTGCTACTATCTCCAGCACATATCTAACATTGAAAAATGATTGTTCATTTGCTCAAAATGAGCATTGTAACCCCAATCTAGGCCTTCCTTCATGGATGGCTCTAGTCTGCCTGAAACTTCCCTTCAGCATCTCGGCCTTTAGAAGTCTCCAAATGGTTCTAAAAACACATCCATTAGATTCAAAAGGTTCCTTACAGCAGAAATAGGCTTTTGTTTCACCTCAAACAGATGAACCTAGCCTAGCACAGCTCAATCACTAAAATGGCCCTAGTGGCCCTGAAAGCGTCCCTAAAGCTAAACAGTGAGAAGAATACCTCCAAAAGAAAAACGAGCTGTAGATATGGATTCAGAACCCTGAATTCATTCAGAATGGACCTCGTTCCACTCTTAATGGCTGCACACTTCCCAATGCAACTCCCAAACTGATTTGGCCCTTGTGGCTCCTAGAACTTCCACAAAGCAAAACCACCTGCATATGACCTCAGATGGCTATGAAACCTGTGCCAATGGCTTCAAAAGGTCGAAGAGACCCAAATCAAAAAAAATTCATCTAAAAAGGACTTTCCTAGCCAAAATTATGGCTCATTAAATTTTCTCCAGTCTGCCCTAGAAAAACTCTAGTTAAAACTGGCTAACTGCCAGATAACCCCGACAAACAGGAAATTTCACCATTTTTGCAGCGCTCTGCCAAAAACTCCGCCATAATGACTATGACTTCCAGCTAACTGTTAGTGGCTTTCAATGTGCATGTGAACGTTCCCGGCAATTTTGGGTTTACCATTTGAGCCAAACTTTTGGTTGAACTGTTTGTTTACCATTGATTTCTACATATATGTGACCAAGCACTAACTTTAACATTAAAGTTTTTGGTTATGTATTAACCGCCAACGAAGGTGTTAAGCCCTTGGTTCAAAGGCTATGGTCTCATGAGCGGGGGCTGGCCCTTAAAAGCTAGCTCCCTTTGGGCCTACCTTAAACATTTTTTTAACTTCATATTCGCTTTGTCCCGCTAACCTTTTACATCCTTGTGCCTTGGTGCATTGGCAAGGCTGAGCGCTGATATATCATAGGTCGTGTGTTCAAACCACATCCGACCAAATTTTAACGTAGCCAACTTTGTTCGAACTTGGGGCCATGTGGCTGCCTCTAGGCTTGCCACGTGGCGGCTTTCCATTGGTCACCCCACAAAGAATATTTTTAAGAATATTCTTTTTTTAATTTTTTTGAAAAAATTCAAAAATTAAGAGTCATTAGGCGATTTTTTTTTGGCATAACTTCTGCATACAGAGACCTTTTTCGAACCGTTCATGACGCCGAAATCAGGAAGACGAACTCTATCCAGTCATTCAGGTTCAAACCAGTTCTAAGCACTTTCATTTTTGACCATTTTACGACACTTGGTCCTGAGCTCCTGATCATAATTGGAAAGGTAAGGTCCATAGTATACACAGAAAGGAGAAAGGGGTTTTGGAGGGATATAAACACTTTTCTTGATGACCGAATAGCTAGAAGACCTTCTCTCCCTGGACCGAACCTATCAAACAAGAAAGTAAAGTTTTGGGCTCATTCTACTAGCCCTCTTCTTTGTGACATAACCTCAGACTTACTCAAGAAGAGTGAGAGCTTAAGGAATTTAATCTTGACGGATCGAAAGGATATATGATGAGTTCAATAAATTCCAACCATATTGACAAATTAAGCAAAGGTATGAGGTAATTTTACAAGATCTTAAGTCTTCAAAATTGCATGTTATTGTAGTCAAGACAAGACATCATAAGATTTGCTTATTATCTATCATCTTGGAAAGATGTCAAATATTCCTCAAAAGGTTTTGAGTATTATTAAATTATTATGAGCATAAACCTTTATTTTAAATCCTAGAAGAAATTCATCCTTTCTGATTTCAAGAGGACGAAGATCTTCTCTTTATACACGTGCATATAAATTCAAGAACAAGTTTCATTATGAGCATTAGTATTGTTACAAGAGGACCAAGGCATATAAATTTCACTTGCATATGGAAGGATCCTAAATTCCTCTATCAAGCCTTCATTCTAGATAAGTTTTGAGCGATCTTAGTCTCAAGTTGAAAGGCATGTGCATGAGTCTCTTTTGGAAGCCCTAAAAGGTTTTCCATTGCCACCTTTTCAAAGGGAGCTGAAAGCACTATTGAAAGAGGATACACCTATGCATAAAAGATATCCAAGATCGAGATTACTGATGACCTTGTTCTCAACTTGAGTCTCGTTGAAAGAATTCCAAAAACCATACTCTACACCTGTGCATCAAGACATTGAAATTATGATCATGGTCCTTGTTTCAATTTTCATATTGCAAGTGTCGATTAGTTCTCTCATTGGTCTCAAATCAAATCTGGGTTAATGGCCTAATTGGAAATCTAAAAGGAGTAATTTCATACTTATAAAGAAAAAAATCTAGGTCTCCTCTTGTTCTAGGTGTAAACACACTTCAAAAGTATGTAAGTTGAATCATCAATCATCTTTCAAAGGGAGTCGAGCCTCCTATTATAATTCTAAGAAAAAGAGACCTAAATCAAATCTCTTAAAGGCACATCTGGCTTATCTTCAAAGCTATAGCCACCATTGTTCAAGATAGAATTCACTGACCTATGTAAGTGGCATAAGAAGAAAATAATATGTGTTAGGTTCTATGATGAGACTGACATATAAAAATACACATTACAAGTCTATGCAAATCAATGATCCAACCTTCATTGAAAGGTACATCTATTTGAATTTACAGTGGTATTATTTTTGGAATTTTTTTTATTGTAGCTCTATAAAGTTCTCAACAAGATTAATGGTCTATGCTTTAAAGCCCTTATTCAAGGGTATAATAATCTAATTGGTCACATTGGAAAGAAGAAAGATACAAGCAGTGGTAATGTCCCAACATTCGGTGCAAGGCAATTTTGTGTTTAGTCATTATAATACTCAAGTAAACATTTTGAAGAAATTTTTGGGTATAAGGAATATTTTTGCACCTGTAGCAATCATCTTTGTAGGATAGTAGTCTAGAGGCAATAAGTAGGGTCATTTTGACAATCATCTCTTTGAAGGAAGGTTTTGTTTGTTGCCTGCCTATCATTAAATATTCAATTTTTTTCCATCATGGGAAAGAGTTGTCGTTGCATCAGTAGCTGACAGTAATAAAAAGAATCAGTACAACATAGTTTTGTTGACTTTCATTTCAAGAAATTCTTAGGTAAAAGGTATATCGTTGTAGACATTTCTCTAGATCTGTGCATCACTAATGAGCTAGCAATAGGGCAGTAGCATATTAATCTTGAAGCAAGAAGAGGTTAGCAAATAGATACATTAAATAATAACTTGAGCTTATGCACACGTTAAAGAAAAGTGATAAAAAGACCATTGCATCCAAAATAGCAGGTCACTACGAAAAAGGTATATAACCTTGAGGTATGTATGGCATATTTTATTAAGGATCCAACATGAAATGTTGTAGGTTGATTGTATGGTTCTACGGTTTGTTGTTAAAATTGTTGATATTGGTACTGATATCTAAGACCTTCGTCGGCATAAGTAAAACCCTAGTGATATGGAAACCCTAACCTTGTTCCCTCATAAAAAATCGAGCCCTTGATCTATTAGGGTTTGTGTACAATCTAGGGATCATAACAAGTATGTGTGGATGAGGTTATAACTTAAAAACCATAGGTGTCCATCCTCTAAGTTTCCATAGTAACCCTAGATTAACAACTTAACATCATGCTTTTGTTATTGTATACTTTGCTTGGGTGTACTTGTCAATGAATATTATAGGTATAGGAAGTTAAGGAAGAAGGATGAAAATATCCTCTATTTTGGAAAACATGATGGAAGGAGGGAACTATAAGGAGCCTTGGATCCTTGGGAACTCTGATAGATTCATGGTATAATCATGCGACTGTGGATTCTTGGAAGAGAAGAATTAATAGAAGCATACATAAGGATTCATGAACCTAATATAGCAGTTAGCTAGTTGATATAAAGATGTTGTTGCAAGTAGATAATAAGGATCATTTATGGATCCTCCTTTGTGATATCATGGAGTGATTTATTATTAAAATATGTGAATTTAGTCAAATCCCACATTGGACGGCTCATTTGCAAAATATGATTATTTGAATGAATTCTTGTTTTCGAAGGACCAATTTTGACCTATGGAGTGCTAGATTCTGAGAAGGGAATTTTTTTTTTTGAGGTCAAGACCACACATGTGGTTATGGTCAAGGTCAACCCCACCAATCATGTAAGCTCATGAAGCCCAAGAGACATGACCCTTGACCGACATTGATTTGTATAAATAAAGGTCAAGGAAAATTCATGTTGGCACCTTCACATCACACATATTTCTCTCTCCTCTTCTAGGTGGTTCGACCTCCAAAGGCATCTATCCTCTTCACACTTGTGAGAGTTTGACTAACAATTTTATCTCTGCAATGACTTCTTGTTTCAGCCAACATTGACCATCTTTGACTGAGGTTCATTTGACCTATATTGACTGTGATTTTTGGAGGGTTGACTATATTTAACTAGGTTGCATTGAATGGCACAAGAATAGAGGAAATATGGGAAGGTTTGACTTGCATTAACTGCAGGCTTGAGGTGACAGTTTGACCATGGGGTTGACCTTCTGTTTGACCAAGTTTGACAACTCCAAATTTAACTCTTTTGTTGTTGTTTGACTATCAAGAGAGGTTAAGTTACTCTCTCCTTTGAGTGAGTTGTTTTGGAAGAGTTTGATTATCCTTTGACTTTATTTTTAGGGCAGAGTTTAACTATTGTTGACTAAGGGTAGAATTTTTAGAATTTGACTATGCCATATATTTGACTATGAGCAGTGGTATTGGATCATCATATTGGCAAGTCAATTTGACTATTGAATTTGACTTTGTATCATTGTACTAAGTTTGGGTTTCTCTCTCTCTGAACATTGGATATTATCAAGAAGAATAGATTTATGGGTTTTCCCCCTTGTGGATTTTTGCCCCATATTTAAGCCTAAATCTTGGTGTCCTCTTGTCTTGGCTTGTCTTCTGCACTTTTATTTATTTTTCTTTCTTCAGTTATTGTCAATGTGATAATGGTTTATGTGATTGCTATTGGAAGTCATAATGAAATTGTTATTGGGCTAATATGGAACATTGAAGTAATTTTTATAAGCAACTAACATGTTAACTAAAATTAACATGGTATCAGAGCCCAGATAAGGATAAGCCCAAGCAAGAGAAGAAAGGAAATCACCAAGGAATTTGTAAACAAATGGTTACCACTTCAAGTATTGGACTGTATGGGCATATTTTTCAAACCCTTATTTCACTGATTATGAAGGGAAGGTCTCTAAATATTCAAGATAGAGAGAGAGGAAAGATGTCATATAGGACCAAGCTCCTAGAAGGAGAAACATTTGAATTCTTGAAGCCCTAATCAGTGATTAGGTCACAGTGATGTGGATGAAAAAAACAACCCATGAACTTTATGTTAAAGAGATAAGGATCTAATCCAATAGGCCGTACAAGGCCAAGCATCTTATAAAAAATAATATAGTTGCGATATGCTTTATGAGGTATAAAGTTAATCCTTGAAGTGATCAAATATTTTATAATATCTAAATTCTATATGGATGTCCAATATCCATCTGAGAGCATTAACAAGCCAACAATGTATCTCATTGTTTAATAAGTTATTCAGAGTTTCGAATTCTAAGCCACCTCATAAATCCAAGCATTATGTAATCGAATTAGAAGATATGAATTAATCAAAGGCATTATAGGCCTAGTTGGGACTTCCATAGTAAAGATACAAAGGGAGCCAACTATTCCTTAATTTATGGGCATAAAATCGGTTTGAACATTTTAATTGATAGCTTCAGTCATTTTGAAAAAGGGTCGAATCCCATGCTACTATCCTATGCATCTAAAAGGACTAGATCGAGTTGCTAGAAGATCTTCTACATAAGAGACCTAGAATTATTTCCAAACAGTCACCTATGCATATAAAGATCTAAGTTTTGTAAACAAGAAAGCATTTCTAGTCTAGTGAGAAAATTTCTTGATAATAAAAGAGGATAAAATCACTTTGAAGATCCTTGAAAGTATGATGGAAGGATAAAAGAGTGACTACAGTCACCTTAATTAAGGTATGTTTTGCAATCATGTGTGGTGCCATAAAAGAAAAGTATAACATTTCTAAGGCCATATGTGTGTGTGTGTGTGTGTGTGTGTGTGTGTGTGCACATATGAGCTTGAACAAAGAAATAAAAGAGACGACTTGTGGAGCATCTTAAGTAAGTTATATAAATAACAATAGTTATCATTCTCAAAGAAGAAGTCGAGATCCCTTCTTCATTCATGTTCACATAAGGATCCTAGAACGAGTTCATTGGAGGTACATTAGCACTATCTTGCAAGAGTATTCATCAAGGTATATTTTCAAGTTATGAATGTTTGTAAAGAGGCCGAGAAGCTATGAAGAAAAGACATAGTCCTAAGGCACTCATATATTATTGTTCCAAGTTTGAACAATCTCATTGAAGCTAAATTTGGAGAGAGAAAAATGTTGTGAAGTAGTTCTAAGTATATGAGGGTTCTCTTGCATCGTTGTTCTAAGCATATTTATTTATCTTTATTTTAAAATTAGAGCTCACATATCATTTTTTTTAAATCAACTAAAGGTTCATCTCAAGTTCCTTAAGGTCAATTTTGAGGACAGAGGTAGTAAGAATATTCTCTTACAGTGAATATAGAGAGAAAATACAAACATCTAGTAGTGGATGTAATCTTGTCTCTTAGGTTGAGAAAGATCAGTATCCTTGAAGGACATCAAACTTGTTTATGCGTGAAGAAGATCCTTGAAAAGGAACAATAGAAGTCATCCATGAAGGCATATATTTGTCTCTCATATAAGTCAAGAATAGAAGTTGTATTATTTAAAGCAAGGTTGAAGCAATGAATGTTTGTCCAAAATTCAGAATACACACTTCATTGGCAACAAAAGTATGCAAAAAATATCTCTTGAAGAAAATGCAGCACCCTTTGACTTTGGCATCTTGGATAAGGGTTGTAGTACCCTTGAAGTCTTTATTATTGAAGACAAGAAGTAAGAAGTGCATGCATCTTGTTTCAGGTCTTGTAGCAACCCTTATGATCATGAAGGAAAAAAGTATTGAAGCTCTGAGGTACATATAATATATTTTATTTTTGTCAAAGGGTCTAAAACCCTATTTTGCTAGTTCCCTCATGAAAACCCTACTTCTTGATTTCTAGGGTTTGTGGAGAGTCTAGGGCATGATTAATGAGGATGATGATTTTATTACTATCTATATCTAGTGTTTGTATTTGGAAACCCTAGGATTCCATCCTCCATTGTTGTGTAGAAATCATAGATTGTTATATTGAAATCATGCTTTTGTTATCACATATTGTGTCTGGTAGTGCTTATCATTGATAATTGCAGGTGCCCCATGAAGAAAGCATTGAAAGAAGGAAGATCATATGTTTTGGAAAGCATAATGAAAAGAGGGAACTATGAGGACCCTAAATTTTGTATATTGGTTGGATCCTTGAACACTTTGATGAGTAAAGCCAATTTTTTTTATGCAGAATGGTTGTATGGATATGGAGGCTTGGATGAGAAGGACCTTCTTATAAATAATGGATTGGGAAAATTGATGCATTGGTAGAAGTCATCAGTAATGGAGAAATAAAGTAGTTGGTTTTGGATAATCTCATGGGAGGATTCATTCACTCTGGTTAAAGAAGGACCAGGATGATATTTTAGAGTTTTTCTCTATGATTTGAAGAAAGCTTCCTAGAAGTTTGCTAATACAAATACAACATGATAGAATCTCATCTTTTGAATGAGGAGAAAATTGATGAAGGCTATATGACCAACTAAAGTAAGATTACACAGGGAGTTATAGAATCCATGATAGAATATATTAATGTTTATTACATGAAGGAATTCCATGACAAAGGATGTTGATGAAGGCAAGACATGGAAACAAATTATGATCTGATGACTCTGATGTTTAACTCTGATGATTTGATATATCTATGCTACCTGAGAAGATACATGGAATTTATATGATTATGATTTTTGGCACATGGATTAACGATAGAAAAGGTAGCATGTTGCAGATAGCTTGGTGGTTATGTTTTGGCAAGATCACTTTCCCGATATTTAGAGGGAGCTACGGTTGAGCTATGATGATTGGTTTGTGAAGATGTAGCTATTGATGATATCTGTCTAAAAACTGTTGATCCTCTCATTTATCGAGGTAAGAGTGAGTTGACTTCTAAATTCAAGATGAAATACCTAGACCTAATGTGCTACTTCTTAGGCTTAAAGGTCTGGAAAAAAATGGAAAAGTTGTTGGTCCAAATATAGATAACTTGTGGGGTCCCTCGTGTTCTTGGAAAACACCCAACTGGACATATGGCTTGTTATGAAGACATTGAGTCAATTTATGGCTAAGCCGCACTCATTGGATTGCTGCTTGTTGAGATATATTTGTGAGACAATTACCTATGGTATAAGGTACACTGTCGAGAATCTAAGATTCCATGGATATTCCAATGTTTGTTGTGCTGGCAGTGTGGTGGATGGAAAGAGCTCATTTAGGTGCTATATCTCTTAGGATCCACTTCTATTTCATGGGTGAATGAAAAAAGTATGTTGCTCTAGGAGGACTGCTGAGGATGAATATAAATACAAAGCAGCGAGCACGGATTATTATGAAGCCATTTATTTGAAGAAGCTCTTCAGTGAGCTATTTGAGCACGTGCTAGAAACCTTTGTTGTGTATTGTGATAATTAGAGAATGATTCTCCTTTCAGAGAATCCATGTTCCATGATTGCTCCAAGCATATTGACATCAAGTACCACTTTATTTGAATATGGTACAATGGGGAGAAATCAAGATCCATCATTTCAAGTTGAATAAGCAAGTTAATGACATCCTTAGAAATCCTTTTGGTAAGTCTAGGAAGTCTAACGAGAAAGTAAAAGGATTTCACTCTCCTTTGAAGTGTGAATTCTTTAGGATTTCCATAGTTCTAAAGGAGAAAAAGATAATAGTTGACTTTGATGAAGAAGATCTCATGGTTGGGTGGTTGATTAGATCATGGTGTGTTGGTCTCTGGGTCTGTGGGCTTGGAAGTCTCATTTGAAGTTGATAAGAAGAGAAGTTGGGTCTATGGTTTTGAAATATTTGCAATGTAGAAATAATAAATTGTTTGAAATCAAATGCAATGCAAAACTGAATCATGCACCTCGTAGCCAGGAACTTGGTTGGCTAATGTTGAGTAGTACTTGGATGAATTTTTTTCACATATATGACTCCAAACCTAGTTCATATTTCAAACCCAGTTATGTGAATGAAAGTACCTGCAAAACAAAGGAAGGAGGAGAAGTTAGATGAGATAAATAATTAATAAAATAGAAGAAAATTCATACTAGCATCTTATTCCCAATTAATAGAGTAAGGGTTTCTCCTACTGCCTTGCATGAAAAATGAGAGTTTTTGGCCTTTCACTCAAATACAAACACAATGGTCAAAGAAAGACAAATACTACATGAATTTGTTTTCATGGAAAAAAATATTTTTTCTTATAAACCTTTATGTAACTCCCATTTAGCCAAGACATACAACACAAATATCAAACAAATTTTGTTATCTCACTAAACCCTTACCATTTTGAGATATTTTCTTTAGATAGTGTTCCACTTCAACATTTGAATTGATACTAGATGTCCTACACATATTCATGAGACTAATGAGGCCAACTTAGATTAAATTTGGCAGAATATTAAATTTAATTGCATGAAAAAATAATAATTAAAAGGACTTGAGTGCATGAATACCTAAATGAGCTCCTCTTGGCTTTGAGAATAAATTGTCGTAGTAGTTTAATCTTGGAGAAAACCTCCCTCCACTCGAGGAAGCAGTAGCGAAGTCAACATTGAATTTGTTGTTGCTATGTTGGATTGAGGGTGTTTTTCTCCAAGATTATCCAAATCCTAATTTTCTCTCTACTAAATAGGGCCAACCATGTGAAGGTGGAAGCTCTCACATCCCCTCTTCCCCCTCATATCACTCTCAATTCCCGAGTACCCAATATATCTACTATATAGGAAATAGTTGAAAGCAAGACATTAAGATACATAAAAAAACAAATAGTAAACATCCATTCATCCATAAATCCAAAAAATGTTTCATCTCAATAAATTTTATCATAAAAAAATATGTTTATATTAATATGAAACAAGGTCTTGTACATAAAGAAACATATATCAATTATTCATTAACATATAACATTCATTCATTAATCATAGACACAAAATACTTGATCTCAAAATAATTATCATAAAAAATATGTTTTCACATTATGTTACGTGATGTTCCTAATGATATATAACTAGTGCAATAATTTATTTTTCTTTTTCTTTATTTTTGACAGCCTGGTCGTGTACTCATGACATTGTTGAGGCTACCAAAAGAGGGGTGGTTCATCAACTGTAACAAGACGGAAATGTTAAATTGATATTTTTGTTATTATTCAATAATAAAAATAACATTAGAGTTTTATTTACCTCGTGCACTAGTCGACATTGTTGGAATGGCTACCCTGTGCTTCTCTTCCGGTACAGGATCCTCATGTATGACACTCTTTTCCATTGAAATCTAGATCGTGGTGTTTGTTGTGGTGTGAAATTTGCAAAAAATAATATATAAGAAAGAAAATGTCTTTTTCGATTAGACAATGTAAAATTTTAAAAAACAAGCATTCATAATTGAACTTGTGACAAAAAAAATCACTTTAAATGTGGTTATTACCTGATATATTTGAAGATGTTGGTTGAGCATGTTGATCTTATCTTTAATATCAATACTTTTTGTTTCTAATGTGAATCAAATGAGCAAGTTATTCATTCATTCCAACCACAATTTTATTGATCATTATGATTGGGTTGAGAGACATGAACAACTCATCATCATCAAACCAATCAGGATCACTAAGAACTTCCTCAACAACATCTGTGGACTACTCTAAGGATGGTTCCTTCCCCTTATCACCTTGTTTATCAAATAAGTGTAACTTTCAATTTTATTCCACCATCCATAATTATAAACTTTTAAAGCCTTGCATTTGATGAAACATTTTAGATCAATAAAAAATTCCAATTTAATGAGTTAGCTCAATTGGAATTGGCATAATTTGGCTAAGAATCATCATGAGGTGACTAGAAAATGGATTATAATATTTCTTTTAATTGAATTGACTTGGATTAGCTGTATATTAGGAGGCCTATTTTGTAGTACTAAGTGAGTTAATGGTATATTTCAATGATAATTTTGTCTTCCATGGATTGTGATATTTTCGATGGATAGTTGAGTTAATTATCACATGAGTTGAAACCATTATGTAATTTAAAGGGGCACATCAATATGAAAAATTTAATCACTGAAACTTATAGGATTAAACCCTTAACTATTCATTTGCAAGGTTGATTGAGGCATCACAACTAAGGGAGTAGTTCAGGGAGAAGAGAAGAAGGGTATTATTCGGTGAAAGGAAGGCTTTGACTCTCTTATTAACAAGAGCATTAGAAGTATTGTAACACAATATTGTGGATGGAAAATAATAGAGGTCATGTATATTGCACTATAATAATCTGTTAATCCACAAACTCAGAATTAGAGTTACTCAAATCCTTCACTAGGGAAATGTTCATAAGTATCTCATCCCCAAGACTAAAATGAGTGGTTGATTTAACAAATGTTGGTACGTTAGAAACAAGTTCAATGCATGGTAGTTATAATTATAAAGCTTATGGAAACTAGTGTTATAACCTATGAAATATTCCTTGGTTTTTCTAGTAGTGATAAGGGTTATACATATTTGAAAATGACTTGTATACCAAGATGTTTAATCCACAAAGTTTATATGAGACAAAATATTATAATACATCTTCTAGTTTTTCCCCCTTATTCAGTTTACATGGGTTTTGGTTGAGCCTCTATAAACAATTCCTTGCATTATAATTTAATCATAACCTCAAACCAAAGTTGAATGAAGAAACATCACAAATATATGATGCCTTAAATGGTGTCATTTTATGCAACCAACTCACAAAATAGAAGAAAAGATAGATCAACGACTTCAAAATCAGACTCTTTGAGATAACAACCTCCTTTACATTACACGAAAAAATAAAAAATAAAATAAAAAAATAAAATAAAATAAATTGATGATACAAATGACAAAACCTCCTTTCTATATATAGGATTCTAAGGGTTTCTAATACAATCAGAGCCTACATAATAATAATATTGTAGGGGCACAACAATAACAATAGTGGGCTTCTATGGGGCACAATAATAGCAACATGGGGACTATATGGGCACAATAGTACAATAAGGGGTGTTGTACTAATAACAATGACGGGTTACACTAGTATTATAGGGACCTAACATGCCCCTCTCCTTCAAAAAGTGTTGTTCTCAACGCTTGAGTAGTTCTAGATGCTTCCGCATAAAATTCTCATCCTCAGATGTGGAATCTTCAATGGGTATGTTCTTCCACTTGATGAGATACTCTGAAATTGATCGATTTCGTAGTTGTTGATTTCTTGTTTCTGTGACTGCTTCAGGTTCCAATATTATTTTTTCTTCCTTGTCAAGTTCTGGCAATATTGTTTGAATTGGGATCTTCTCACCTATAACCTTCTTTAAGCATGAAACATGGAAAACTGGCTGCACTCAAGAAGATGCAAGAAGCTCCAATTTGTATGCCATAGTACCATTCTTGTGTAACACCTTGTACGAACCATAATACTTTGGTGATAATTTATTATCCTTGTTCACTTGCTTGAGGGACATTTGTTTGTATGGTTGTAGTCATAGAAATACCTAGTCAACTACGTCAAAACTTCTTTCACTATGATGTTGATCTGCCTGTTGTTTCATTCTATTCTGGCCCAAAGTGAGGTTATCCTTTAAGAGTTTTAGAACTTATTGTTGATTCTCAATTTGTTCTTCCACTACTTGAACCTTAGAATTTTATTTTAAATATGATGTGATGGATGATGGATGATATCCATAAATTGCCATAAATGAGGTCATTTTTGCTTCAGTATGGAAGGAATTGTTATATCACCATTCAGCCAAAGGCAACAACTTGGCCCATTGTGTCTGTTTATCAGATACAAAGCAATAAAGATATCCTTCCAAACATTTTTTTACTATCTTAGTTTTCCCATCAGATTGAGGATTATAAGATGAGCTATGAGCTAATTGAGTACCCAGAAAAGAAAATAATTATGTCCAAAAATTTCCAGTGAAAATGGGATCTTTGTCGCTTACAATAATATTTGGGCTTCCATGTAACTTTTGAATTGTTTCCATAAATGCAGTAGCAGCTCTACTGGCTTTAAATTGATGAGATAATGCACAAAAGTGTGCATAGTTGGTAAGTCTATCAACTACCACCATGATGACACTCTTTCCTTCGGACTTGGGTAAACCTGTGATAAAATCCATTGAAACTTCCTCCCAACGTTGACTTGGAATGGATAAAGGTTGTAACAGACATGGGGTCTTAATGGTCTCAACTTTATTTTGTTGGCAAACCAAACATTTTGCCACAAACTTTTGAATATCATATTTAAAGCCATCCCAAAAAAAATCTTTCTTAACCCTGTGGTAAGTTTTTAAAAATTCCTAAGTGCCCTCCTAAGGGAGAGGTGTGCAATTCCATAACAATATTTTGTTTGATTTGGGAATTCTTACAGAGGTATAAGCGATATTTGTACCATAACGAATCATTTTTCCAGCTAAATGTATCAGATGTATTAGGATCTTGCTACAACTTTTGAATGAGTGCCCACACTTCTTCGTCATTCTTCCATTCATCCCTTGCTTCATTTATCCAATCTAGTTGGATAATAGAAATGACACAAAACAATGCGTCCACATCCTCATCCTTTCTTGAGAGTGCATCCGCAACGACATTTTGTTTCCATTTTTTGTAGATGATTTCAATGTCATAACCCAACATCTTTGTGACCCATTTTTATTGTTCTTCTGAAGATAATATTTGTTCTAAAAAGTATTCAAGATTATCATGATCCATTTTTACCTTGAAGTGTCTTCCCATTAGGTAAGTTCACCATTTCATAAGTGCATGTAGTATTGCCAACATTTCCTTCTCATAAATAACTTTGTGTAAATACTTTCCTTTGCTTGGACGACTTTCGAAAACAATGGGTCTTTCTTCTTGCATTAAAACATCGTCAATTCCATTTCCTGAGGCATCACATTCCACAATAAAGGTTTTTGTGAAGTATGGCATAGCTAAGGCTGGTGCTTGGCACATTGCCTCTTTAAGATGTTCAAAGGCCTTCGTTGCTTCTAGAGTCCAAGAAAATCCATCCTTCTTTAGTAATGTTGTTAGAGGTGCTGCTATTCCCCATAATTCTTAACAAACTTGCGATAATACCTTGTCAACCCAAGAAATCCTCGTAGATGCTTTATGGATGTGGGGATTTTCCATTCCTTAATGGATTTAATTTTTCTAGGGTCCACCTTAACACCTTCATGAGATACAGTATGACCCAAATATTCCACCTCTTGTACTCCAAAGAAACATTTGGACCTTTTTTCATATAATTGTTTCTCCTCCAATAGTTTGAGAACCCTGTCAACATGTTGAACATGATCCTTCCAAGAGTTGTTGTAGATTAGTATATCATAAAAAAATACTAACACAAAGTTTCTAAGGAAGGGCTTGAAAATGGAATTCATCAAACCTTGAAATGTAGAAGGTGAAATGGTAAGGCCAAAAGGCATGACCAAAAACTCATAATGACCCTCATGAGTACTAAATGTTGTTTTTGGAACGTCTTCAGTTTTCATTCTGATTTGGTGATTTCCTGAATGAAGATCCAACTTGGTGAAGTAAATTGATCCACGTAATTCATCCAATAATTCATCAATGAGAGGAATGGAAAATTTATCTTTAAGAGTAATCTTGTTGAGCTCTCTATAATCTGGACACATGTGCCATGATCCATCCTTCTTGTGTACCAATACCACTGAAGCAGAGAAAGAACTTTGACAAGGTTGAACTGTACCAACCTCTAGGATTTCTGCAACCATACGTTCAATTTCACTCTTTTGGGAATATGGATATTTATAAGGCCTAATGTTTAGGGGAACACTTCCTGGAATCAAATGAATAGCATGATCATGATCACAAATAGGTGGAAGGCCTTTGGGAGTCTCAAATACCTTGGAATGATTGTCCAAAACGTTTTGGAGATCTGGAGAAATAGATGATTTCGATGTGGGAACCTCTAGTGAACATAATTGTGCAATTACACCCCTTTGTTCTTTCCTTAGAATATTTTTCATGATGTTAGATCTGATTATCTTTCCCATTTTCCCTGTGATACCCCTTAATTCAACTTCCTTTCCTTCCCAAAAAAAGTTCAAAAAAATTTCTTGAAAATTAAAAACTATCATACCCAAAGATTGTAGCATTGGACTCATATTACAACATCAACACCACCCATTGGAGTGGAAAGCATTGAACTATTCATTACATATTCTCCCATGGATAGTATGATATTATGGCACTTTCTAGAGAAATTTACGGTTCCTCCATTTGCAACCAACACTTGACACTCTGGTGCTGGATATAGGAAGCAATTCAATTCCTTGGCTATCTTACAATGAATGGAATTATGGGTACTACCTGAATCAATCAACACTATTACTTTTTTCTTCTTGATATGTCCTATCTTAAGAGTTTGAGGAGTGGTAAATCCTACCAAAGCATTACAAGATATGGTCGGATTCATTTATTCTTTCTCTAGGGTTGGTTCCTAGTGTGTATCCTCTTCTTTTGACATTCCTTGTTCATTTTCTTCCTCCTCTTCACAATCTATGTTAAATAATTTCTTCTCAGCAAACTTATGACCTTTAGTGTATTTGCTATCACAAATGTAACAAAGCCCTTTTGCTCTTTTTTCTTCCAATTGTTGTGGTGTCAACCTTGTAGGCTATGGAAGGTTGGGGGAAGCAACACTTCCATTTTTATAGTTATGAGTGGTAGGCTTCCTTGATGCCATAATTTTGCTTTCAATTTTTCTTGCCAATCTGAATTCCTTCTTCGATGAATGAGGTTCCCAAAGGCGAACATCATGTTGGATGTTATCCTTTAAAGTCCCTATGAACAATTATATGCTCCTCTAGAATATATTTTACCCTTATATTTATTTTTTGGAATTCGTTAATGTGCTCCATCATTGAACCCTTTTGTTTGAGATTTATCAATTGGCTAAAGAAGATGTTGCTTTTTGTATCCTCATAATGTGTTATCATTTCCTCCATAAAAATTGACCAAGTGAAAAATTATTTATGAGAGTAAAGCCATCGATGCCATACAAACTGACTGGGTTCTAAATATAAAGTTGCAATGTGTACCTTTTGTGTTTTTTGCACATTATGTAGATCGAAATATTGCTCAATCTGTAGGTTACGGGATCCTTGCCATAAAAATTCCTCATATCGAAATTTGGAATATGGTGGGTCTTGAATCCAACATTAGATTCTATGGAATCATGATTAATGTTTCTTTTTTTCTTATCATGATTTTCCTCTACTACCTTTGCGCCATTAGGAATCATTTCTTGAAGCAACTTTGTCAAACCTCCTTTCAAACCTTCAATGTATTTCTTCAAATATTCAATGTTTACCTCTAAACCATCCATCTTAGATTCCACACCATCAATCTTAGCTTCTAAGCCATTCATCTTAGCTTCCAAGCCATTCTTTAAACCATCCATCTTATCTTCTGCTACTTTTTGTGAGAGTGAAATTTGTTGCATTTGGTCTTGTAATTTTGATATATCATGTTGCATTTCTTCCTCTTCTTCATGAGTCATGGTAGATATTTTAGGTTTATTACTAGGTGTTTCCATTTTCTTACTTTGGGGCATCAATTAATGATAATTATGCTTCACTATGCCCTCTGAATTACTTCAAACTAATTTTTCAAACCAAACTTATGAAAAATCTTCAAAAGACTACACACTTTTTTCGATTTATAGGAGCTCGATATTGAATCTGTTGTATCTTTGTAATTTCAGATCTCCAAGGTCTAAAATTTCATCCTATGATAGCCCTCTGAGTCCTATTTCCAAACCCACAAGTCCGATCAAGATTGGATTCTCCAAGTAAGTGTTATTCCAAATATCCCATGATGGCCTAATTATAGACTGGTTCAGTAGATCAAACTTGTACGACATTCCACGTGTCACAGTTTCGACCTTCGGACCTAGAAACGATTCATGGAAAATTATATTTTGTCCTCTTTCTGCAACTTCTTACGAAATTTCAATCTGATGCTCTAAGGGAAATTTATGACAATTTTCCCCAGGTCACATGTTTGCGATATAATTCAGGACCTTGCAAAAACCCTATCTTCCTTGGCTAATATCTCTGAAAATATAGCGAGAAATTATCTGAAATTTGGACCCAAGTTTCATCAAGATTTAGTCTCATATTGGTTTTAATTGCAGCTTCTGAAAATTTCTATAAAAAAGTTATAGAGAAAATTCCACGATAGCCTATTTGGAGCAACGAAACCCTAGAATCCAAAGCTCTAATACCAAATATTATGCAACCAGCTCACAAAATAGAAGAAAAGATGGATCAACGACTTCAAAATCAGCCTCTTCGAGGGGGAAACCTCCTTTACATTACACAAATTAACAATCCTTCGATGATAAAAATGACAAGACATCCTTTCTATATATAGGAGTCTAAGGGGTCCCAATACAATCAGAGCCTACATAACAATAATATTGTAGGGGCACAACAATAACAATAGTGGGCTTCTATGGGGCACAATAATAACAACATGAGGACTATATGGGTGCAATAATACAATAAGGGAGTTGCACTAATAACAATAAGGGGTTATACTAGTAGTATAGGGACCTAACATGTCATCATTCATTCATTCATTCATTCATTCATTCATACATCCATAAAATATCTTATTTCAATAAATTTGATCACAAAAAATATGTTTACATAATACGAAACACGGTTGTTCTAATTTTTTCCAACGGAAAAATAATTACTTTTTATTAAGATAATCAAAAGTCACATGTACACATGCCATGAAGCATTCAACCTCTCAGTAAAAAATGTGGTACTCAAAAGATCGGGATCTAAATAAACAAGTGTAACCATTTTTTTATCAGGTTTATTTTTCTTTTAAATGTGTATTTAGAAAGGATGTCTTGATCTTGGCCCCCTTTAGTTGTTGTGGGATCTAGTGTATGTCTTGATGCTGACCTAGTCCTATGAACTATGTTGCTGCAAGTGGGGTTGAGCATCAACTACAATAAGAAAGAAATGTTAAATTCATATTTATAGTTATTATTATTACAAATGTTTTACTAATAAAAAGAGTAGTAGAGTGTTCTTTACCTGCTTCAGTGTTTGAGGGAGCAGAATACTTTTAGATGTGTCCTTATGTTCCTCTTCTTCTCTGGTCTCATCTTGTACATGGTCTGGTGTAGAAACAAGAAAGGTTATAATTAATACACCATTTGCATTTAAATATTTTTAACTGTATTCCATACTATAATTTTTTTATAGCACATGAAATACCTCTAATGCCGAGTTGAACATCAATCTCAAAAGGCGCTCTACATTGCTTGCCTATTTTTTTAAATCAAGCACATTACTTTACGACAAAAAATAATAACCAATAGATTGTACAAGTAATCATTTATAAATTCTATTCATTGCTTTTATTTTCTTGAGTGTTAGGTCTTCCTCCGTGGGAACCTCTTTGAATTGTGACCCCTGCAATTTTGCATGAGAACATGAATTTTTCTTCTTCCGTGATATTAAATTAAAATTGTTAAGAATTTATAATTTGGATACAAATTGTTTTTTTATATACTTAAAATTTTTGCAACCAATTTTGGGTAACCACCCAGGCCAAGATGATGTTGGCCATGTTTAGTTATTCTAGCCATCCTAGCTTTGGATGTATCTGGGAGCCTACATTTAGCATATTGAAAAAATTAATTATATGTTGCAATGATGATAAATCATCATAATTACATTATTAAAAGTGCCTCATACCTTCTTGGTCTGGGTGGTGTCTTCCCTTCTTTCTTTTCGAAGTGTCTTCTCATTTTCATTTGTCACGAGTGCTTTCCACTCCATCTGTGGAATCGTTGGAGGGTGCTCATGCAACCTTTTCCTTTCCAAATGAGACTTATACTAGTCCCACGGATATTTTAAATGTAATCTGGCCTTGGAGTTAAAACCATTTTTTTTTAAGGTACCTTCACCAAACATGCAAACAATCCTGGTCATAAGTTCATATTTCGACTTAGAACTTTGAGATTTCCAGTTTGTGTGAATGAGGGGCCCAAATATTTTCAAGGTTGGGTCATACAAACACTCATGGAATACATAATTTCCTGTAAAACGATATTATCATTAGTTTAAAATTATCACAGACTATACATTAATTTAAATTAGATTGTACTTAATATTTAGAACACTTCTAAAATGCCTGGAAGTTTCTCTATTTTTGTGGGGAAGTTTTCATTATCTACCAAAAATGTAATTGATGGTTGGAAACTAGATCACCACTGAGAAGGGGGGTGAATTAGTAGTGATGGCCTTTATATCAATTTTAAAACTTTTTACCACAATATAAAATAACCATGCACATTCTCAACATTAGCTTAACTGAATATGAAAGCAACAATAAAATCAAAATATAATCACCATGGAAAGCATCAACACAAATAAGCACACATGAAGATACAAGCATTTTTGGTGGAAACCCTTTCGGGAGAAAACCACCCTGTTTCTCTTGCGCTACTCAATTCTTCTATTAATATGCTGAACAAGATTTTTCATGGATTATCTTACACCCATAAGTCGAAATACTTGGCTTGTAATACAATATGCTAGCACCTATCGATTAGGAAGACTGTTTCTCTCACAGATCTACAGAAATCTATCTGATGGAAGCACCTACGACCAACGACCCTCTCCCAATACTCGTCGTGCTATCCAACACCGATTGGATGGATAAATTTGTTCCTTCCACTGAATATAACAGATCATTATCTTATCTGAAGCCTCCACACCTTCACTTCCTCCATGTGAACTACATTTCATATATTTTCAAACTAGGTTCTCAATCTGCTCAACATGAGCAACCCAAAAACACCATCATTCAGCAACACAAAATATGAATCAAAACCTCTACCCAGAGGGGATAAACTTCTTATATTATGTTCACAACAATATCTTCTCTCTAACACACCACAAGCTACCAATTATTCTCATCTCTAAACATTGTCATGTGCAAAACAAAAGCTTTGAAATTATCCTCAAATCATTCTTTTTAATTCTACACACATAACTATGAAAAACACTTCAAAACTATGTGAGAAACTGCTTTAAACTCTACTCACTCTCAGTGCCCTCACAATACCATGCTCTCACACTCTTAAGTCAACTAACCAGATAGACTCAAAGCCTTCCTCTATTTATAATTTTTCTATGATGTTTAACTTAGTAAATGCTACAAGTTATGAAGCACTCAATAATTCTTTTGACACATCTGAATTTGCTCAGAGCCATCTCCTTGACTTGATCAAGACACTCTCTCCACTACTTGATGGATATTCTCAAGTTTAACTGACTTGTAGAAGCTCCATTACCTTTTCTGATCATATACCAAAAAATTATGATCAAGAACATCACCACAATACAAAAATTAGTTGAAATGCTCGAGGAATCCGAAAAAAAATAAATAAATAAATAAATAAATAAAAAAAAATATAAATAATAAAATTAATTAATTAATTAAATAAATTATAATAATAATAAATAAAATAAAATAAATAATAAAATAAAATAAAAAATAAAAACAACACTAGCTGATTTCGACTAGACACATTCACAAGCATGCTTCCGAGTGATTAGAGCCTCTCAGTCGCATGCACAAGCCTGGATGGGAGTGACTGGGGCAAAGGATGGAAGAAACTCAGTCAAACAAACCCAGAATTTGTCCAAACTTCTTCCATAGTTTGATCATAAAATAGAAGAACCTCAGGAAGCCATTGTCACCTCTACAACACTTTACCAAGCCACTGCCACATCACCAACATCATCACAAGTAAAAATAGGTTGACTTGGATACCAACCAACAAATATACTAACACTTGGGCCATCAACCTGCTCCACAACAACTCTGCCATCAGTATGTAACTCCAGAACATGTCAGACATCCTCCAGTACATGTATTACCAACTCAAGCATCTAAGTTGACACATGTAGACCCTCTCCAATCCTTATGTATCATATCATCAACACGAGAACCTAATCTGATCCATGGAGAACTAATCTACCAAACTCCTCAACTCTAACTCCTATAGCAGAAACTAACACGTATGGAACAACATGATTAGTCAACATGATCAAGGAGATTGTCACATTTCCAACACAACTCTACTAAACATGCAACACCTCTACATAGATGACCATAGTGGCAAAACCTCCAAATCAGTGCCACACGCCACCATATAAGTTCATGTAACAATCATGATCATGAGTACCATGACATCTTGTACTCACACTACGTATGTAGCACCTGCAAATCGCATATGTAGCCTCACATCACCATGCTAGTAGACATGCCAAAACCAATGAAATACACAACCATGTACAAGAAACCTGCAACCAATAATGTAAGTTCTAACTAACTCTCCTGCAACCCATGCTACGAGGTTAACATCAATGCCAACCAACAACACATATGAAACACTGCGACACACATCAATGCCGACAATATCCCCCTTTGGCATTGATGGTAACCCCATATGAATCAACCATCTGAAAATGTCCTCTGAAAATTGATCTTCATCCTCATATTCTCCCCCTTTTACATCAATGGAAAAGGGATAGACATCTCAAGGAAAAATGCAATGAGCTCCATAAGAAAAAAACAAAAGTTCCATTCAATATCATATGTCAGTGATGAATAATGAAATGTAGGACTGACAAATGAGAATAATAGAAATACTCCTCCACATAACAAAAAAATATGTGCAATAAAATACCCCTATACACATGCTTGACACAAAATATGCCTAATCAACAACACATTAGAGAAGAAGTATACATCTCCTATCAACAACAACAAAATCCATATCATATGGTAGCAACAAATCAAATCACCAACACATAGCAGCAACAACATAACGTGACCAACTAACATCAACAAATTTGATAAACTCTACACCAACAACATATATCCAATCAACTCTGAAGAAACAACATCAAATACATCCTCTCCACATCATATATGCATCTCCACATTGTACTTTCCAACAATAGAAAACGCATACATTAGCAGTAGCAATGACTATTTGGAAGCAACATCTCTAACTCTTATCTCAATGAGTAGATATAATATCTTCCAAGGAAAAATGGTAGAAACAAATATATGATGACAAGGTCATAAAATCATGACCATCCATACTCCACTGAATGAAAACATATCCATGGCTGAACGTGTACTGAAATGTATATCACTGCCAATGCCTGCTTGCCACATGCAAGAGGCTACTCCACATGGACCAATGACTAATAACCAATGATATGCAATAAAGTACAGGGCTTCATAGACTTATTACATGAATATAAAATATGATACATGATTGTATGATTGCATCAACAATCCTATACATATGACTGAACCATGACTCACATAACTCGTCCTGAATGCATATGTTGTGTGTGGAGCATGATTGTTCAGAGGTCTTTGTTTCAGCTGAATGTATACCCCAGGAAGTTTGTACACCCCTCCACGCGGGGGGGTGCGGGGGCCAGCGGTCCCCCAGTGGGGGCTCGGGGGCAGGGCCCCCGAAGCTAAAAACATATGTAAATTTTCCTTGTAAAAGTATAGTAATTTCTTGTCAATCTAGGCCGTTCATTAGGCGAATGATCTGACGGTAGAAATTATGTTTAGTTTAGGGTTTTTTGCCCTAGAAGGCAACCCCTCTCTTTGTATGAGGGCTTTGTATTTAAGGCTGTGATATAGATGTGTATTCTATAGGGTGTGAGCGGAAAACAGAGAGGTGAGACTGAGAGAGAAAATAGAGGATATTACAGTGGATTTGTTGTAGGTTGTGTCTCTTCATTTTGCTGGATAATAGAAAGGAAGGATTGGTTGTTCGGCATGGACGTAGCCCAAACTGGGTGAACCACGTATATCTGTGTCTCTCTTGTTTTATGCGTTTTCTGTGTTTATATTTCTACAATATTTTATGTGTTCCATTGCTCTGTAATATATAATTTTCTAACAGCATACATGATCTAGATGTCCCACTATGATAAGTATGAGAGTGTATATGAATAATACATGAAATACATGGTTGTACCAACACTACTAATAAGATATAAATAGTTTAACCAACTATCTTGACTCATTACACAACACATCCCATTCATGGCTCATGACTTTAAGACCAAAACCAAATGATTTACAATAAGAGTACATGATTTCATGAGTACAATACAAGGCTTAATCAATATAATATATCGCTAAAGAATGACATCAAAACCTCATAAATCACCGAAATAAACTACAATGCATGCCAACTATCATGACTCACTTCAATGCATGCCTAGTACAATGTAATAGTGCAAGCACATAGAGCATATGATCAGCAACATGTCCTCTTCATAGCAACAAGATGATGTAAAATATATACCACATACGAGACATGTGTTTTCCTCTCCAAAATAGCAGCCATAAATCAATATTTTAACAGTACTAATCAACATCACATAACAATACATAGTAGCCCAACAATAGCATATATCAGCAGCATCATGAATCAACAACAAAGTACACCAATCAACACAATATATCATCCATTTGTGGATATACATCGCAGCAACAATAGCCATCATACTAATATCCATAGCAGCATCACGTGCATAATATCATAAATCCAAAATGCATATTACATGTCAAACCATGATATCATCCAACTCATATAGGAAACATATAATCCATGTCCAAACAAATTACAAGCTCCTGCAACAATGTCATGTTAGATAACCACATAGCATGGAATATATAGTAAACTCCTCCAAGGAACCATGATGCCATCAATATCACTGGAAAGAATTAGAGGCATATGAGGTGCTCCCCCTAAACATGTGCCATCCCTCTTTTTCAACCTTCTTCCTGATCACAATAAACTTGGAAACAACAAAATTAGTAACAAAAATGCATTATCAATAAATCACAATCAAGGAGATAAGCATCACTAACATCACATCCTAACTGCATGCAAAATAAGATGTTCCATATACTCCCCCTGAGGTTATGAATGTCTCACATTCATTTTGCACTCTAAATGATCTATCATGCAAGAGCATACTGCAATATGTGTTGATCTCTTCTACTCATAATCTAATGATGAAGAGTACTTCTTTGATCTAATTTATTTTATTACTCTTCCCTTCAACACATAAACATTGTTTGGTGTCTTGAATCCTTTAGTAATCGCCCACTTTGGTCCTTCTTTACTAATGAAACAACCTTTGGAGTTGAAGACCACTTCCTTTCCTCCATCAACCATTTGGCTCACACTTAGAATATTGTGCTTTAGACCCTCAACGAGCCATACATCTTCTGCATTGGTCCTATTTTCACCAAGTTTGGCTTTACCACTTCCCAATACTCTCGCTAGTTCACTTCCTTCAAAAACATGGCCACTCTTTATTCTCTTCAAGAAGTGAAATTTGCTCCTATATCCTGACATATGATGTGAACATCCATTATCAATATACCATTTGTCATCCTTATCATGTGAAAAAAGAGAAATACCACACTTACCTAATTGTTCCTCCTTTTTCTTCCACATAGTTCTTGGTTGGTTCCTTGGTTGAGATCTATCTTCTGTTTGTTGCTTTTGACTAGATGGCATGAGGGATCAAGGTGTCTTACATTCTTTGGCTATGTGCCCAAAATTTTGACACACAAAACACGTTATATGACCAAGATATGAATCCAAAAGATTTAATATTGTGTTTCTCATGCTAGATCTTAATCTTCTCATACTAGATCTGCAAACAATGGCCTTATGGCCAAAAAGGTTACAAGCATACCACAAACCATTAAAAAAACTTGTATACCTAAAATAGGGTCCTCTTCTTTGGTGTCCAAGTTATTGCATAGATGTTTCCAATTTTCTCCTACAAATGGTTCCCACAAGTCCAAACTGGTGACATTTGAAACACTCAATCTCGTTTAGCAAAGGGGCAAATGAGTTTTGATTTCTCCTTTGAACTCTGCTACTATCAACTCTAGGAGCGTATGATCCTCTTGACATAGAAGCTCCTTTTGTTTCTCTTCTTTCTTGTTGGTGATGAATTTGTTGTCTCTTTTCTCCAATATTGTCTTGGACTCACAACCTTCGTTGCAGGCTTATTTGGTTCTTTTACATTGATTTTTCCTACATCCGAACTTTTCTCTCATATTCGAAGGCTAGGGCTAGATTTATTCACTGTTGTGTTGCTCTTAACCTTTTCAAGTTGCTAGTGATTTTCTTCAAGTTGCTCCCTCAATTTATCTACTACATTTTTTAGTGCTTCTACATAGTCTTTCTTTTCCTTTTTCTTGTTGCACATTACTTCTTCTATTCTTTTTGAGTTCGCCAGCTAGGTCCTCAAGGTAGTGAGATCCTCCTTGATAATTTTCTCCTTCTCATCACAAATATATAACAGTTTCTCATGATCTTTACATGCAGTTGTTAGTTTATCCACTTGAGCAGCTAATTGTTTTATTACAAACATTGTTGATTCATATTCAGCTTTTACAAGTGCAATATCATTCTCTTCATCCCTGTGTAGCTCAAATGAACTATCAAAATCATATTTCAAAAACTATTTCAAAATATCACCTCGTGACACAACTCATTTGGCTGATATTTCACAATTTGCAACTCCTTTTGCAATGGATTGACTTTCTTCCTTCTTCAAACTCTTTGTCTTTTGAGACATCATCTTCTTTCTTTTGTCCATGATCCACGATCTACTCTCCAAGCAGTCAAACTTCACTAAAGAGGACTTGGCTCTGATACCAATTGTTGGAAACTAGATCACTACTGAGGGGGGGGGTGAATCAGGAGTGAAAGCCTTTATATCAATTTTAAACCTTTTTACCACAATATAAAATAGCTACGCACAATCTCAACATTAGCTTAATTGAGTATGAAAGCAAAAATAAACTCAAAGTATAATGACCATGGAAAGCATCAAAACAAATAAGCACACATGAAGACATACGTATTTCTGGTGGAAACACTTTCAGGATAAAACCACCATGTTGTTATTGCATTGCTCAATTCTTCTATTAATATGTTGAACAAGATTTTACATGGATTAGCTTACACCCATAAGTTGGAAGACTTGGCTTGTATTATAGTATGTTGGCACCTATCAATTAGGAATATTATTTCTCTCATGGATCTATGGAATTTTATCCGTTGGAAGCACCCATGACCAATGACGCTTGCCCAAATCCCATTGGACTATCCAACATCGATTGGATGGAGAAATTTGTTCCTTCTACTGAATATGCCGAATCATTGTCTACTTTGAAGCCTTCACACCTTCATTTCCTCCATGCAAACCACATTTCATATATTTTCAAATTGGGTTCTCAATCTGCTCAACATGAGCAACCCAAAAACACCATCATTCTACAACACAAAATCTGAATCAAAAACTCTTCCCGGAGGGGTTAATTTATTCTCTTCTACTCACAACAATCTATGCTCTCTAGTACACAACAAGCTGCCAATTCTTCCATCTCTAAACATTGTCACCTATAAAACAAAAACTCTGAAATTATCCTCAAATCATTCTCTGAATTTTGCATATATAACTCTGAAAACACTGCAAAACTATGTGAGCAGTTGCTGCAAATTCCACTCACTCTAAATGCCCTCACAATAGCATGCTCTCACACTCTCAAGAAAAATAACCAAATAGACTCAAAGCCTTCCTCTATTTATCTTTTTTCTGTGATGATTAACTCATTAAATGCTACAAGTTATGGAGCACTCAACAATACTTTTCACACATCTGAATTTTCTCGGATCCAACTCCTTGACTTGACCATGCCACTCTCTCCACTACTTGATGGATATTCACAAGTTTAACCAACTTCCATAAGCTCTATTACATTTTCTAACCTATTGTGGCTACTGCAACACTCTCCAAATTTTGGGCTTACACTCAATTTTGGATCCTTCCTTGGTCTTGTACATTGTTGTCGCAATCATTAGAGCTTATTTCATGAGATTTCTTGCAATTTTTTGTTCCCTTTTGCATGTTGGGTTAGTTTTCGTCTTTCGACATATTTGACTGTTGCATAATGTTTGCAAGCCTGTTTTCATGATTTCAAAGGTTTGTCTTTGTGTATATGATTTTTTCTAACTATGTAAACGTTTGTCGCACTCATGCACAAAGTCCCGAGCAATCTCACACAAGTGTCGTCACAATAGTCCCAAATTCTATCTGAAGTGTTCCACTTGTCATACCTTGTCATAAATTTGTAGCACGAAGAGAGATGATTTATTCATATGTTTGGATGATCTATGGTGCTGTGTTGTCAAATTATTCTAAGTGTGTGATCACATTCAAGGTTCATCACAACTCATCACCTATCACGCACTTAGCCATTTTCAAAAAAAATTCCCGATCGAGCAACTTAGTTTCAATGGGCCCCTTTTAAACTGTGCACTATTCAGTATCAGCCCTCTAAGATATGACCTTACTACTTGGAACTATGCAACACGTAGTTCCTGTCTCCTAGGACTGCTACACTTTGCAATCCCTGTGCCCAAGCCCCGACCTTAACATCCAAAATTGCGCAATTATGTCCTCCAACCCGGCTTAAACTACACACTTCACATTCTCAAGCCTCAAGCTCATCCGTTGAGTCCTTGAACTACATAGCTACACAGTATCCCAAACTCCCTTGACTCCCAGAACTATGCAGTTGGCTCTCCCAGTGTCCATTCCCTCAATCTATCCCCACTAAATTTGGAAATTGCGCAGTTTTGTCCTGTAGGCTTGCCTGAGCTATGCACTACGCAGTCTCAGAGTTCAATATTTTCCCCTAGCTACTAGAAATGCACATTGCACAGTCATTGAGTCCCTCTTCCTAGCCTATCACTTGTTCCACACTCAGTTGATGGATTAGAATGCATCATCTTAAACTAGGGGGTTTTTGTATTGATGTCGTCTCGTCATCAGGGAATTGCAGGAACATGTACCCTATCATGTCTGTAGGAATTTACAGGGTAAGTTCCTCAGACAGAACAGCAAAGGACACCGATCACAAACAGATCACAGATCAATGCACCAATATTGTTGACGTGGTTAAAACCCTCAAAGAGGGAAACAGTCCACGGCTTGAGCCAATGTGGCCACTTCAAGCATTTTATTAATAAAAGAATGAATTACATAATCTTCTCTCATGAACAATTAGCCTACAAATGATCCTCCATGCTCTTTAAATAGAGATCATGGACCAATTGGGTGTTAAGCCACAGATCAAGTGTCGGTAATACCGAGGAGAGAATGAACCGTCGAATCACTACATACCATGACTATCAGATTGTAAGTTACAAAAGTACATAGTAAAGAGACACACTTTACCTAACTCCACACTAGACCAAGTTATACTTAACTATTTCCTATGTGTCGGAATATCCTAACAATGTCAAGGCAATATGATGGAGAAGGAGAAGAAGGAGGGAAGTATGCTTAAATACTCTCTTATATCTAAACTTACAAGTTGATTGATCAAGAGAAAGCGAAGGGACACTAGTTTGCGACCACTATCCAAGACTAGAGATCATTGAAGATTCTGCACCACTAAGCCATGCGGAGGTGAAGAGAAAGCACCTTCAATAAAACATCCAGCACTTAGCAGCAATGGTGACTTAACATTTCCACACTATCAAGTAGTCCATGTCAGCAGTGTCATGTCATGTCATGTCACGAGTGGTCATATGCCACATCACTATTGTGAATAATGTATATTCTATTCAAAATGTATTGTAAAGTGGAAGTCCAAAGGACACACATGGAACACATGGAATGTAAAGAGTCATGTAAGTTGAAAATTCATAGGAAATCAAACAATCATGAAGGTAGTCAAAGAGTCACCCTTGGTCATATATACTCCCTCATTGTATGAGCAAAGGACTTCTAACCTTGGCTCTTCCTGCAAGGAATTAGAGAGATAAGTGAGTTCTTTGAGGAGAAAGGAGTGGTTCCATTGTTCACTACTAGAGCTACTGATATACATTGTAAACATGTGTCTTGGAACTTTTACTTAATAACAGAAGCATTCAAGGCGAGCACGTTCTTCATGCATGGATTATGAATGATTGTAAGACTATTCTGCGAAGTGTTTTTATTTCATGTTTGTTTTCACATGTGCTAAGATAGTTGAATTATTTCGGTTATTTTAGTATTAATCTTATTGAGAATGTGTTGTAATGGTTGTTATTGTTGTCCCATCCTTGTGGACTATTCTGCAAGATATTAAACAAATCTTTCTTCATTTGTTGGTTGTAATGATTGTCGCATCCTCTGTGGACTATTCCGTTGGATGTTAGACAGATCCTTCCGGTTCATGCGTGTCTCTTCTTCACTTTTCTCCCCTCTCCCTAGTAGAATAAATTTTACATATTTACAACTGAACACTCACTAGGCAACCTTCTTTATTTTTGAAGACACCATTTCATCCCTCTCTCTTACTAACAGTTAGAGCCAAGGCATATCTTTAATGATATATGGCAACCGTACTGATATTCCAGATGGGGCTCCTTCACTAAACAGTGTGAGGTCTAATTGGGACTTCACATCGGGGATACCCCTTGGTTGACAAATTTCCAAAACCGTCAACATGACCATATACCAAAAAGATTCAATCAAGAACATCGCCAAAATTTGTTGTAATGTATGAGGAATCTAGAGAAAAACGTGTTTTAAGACTTAGCTGTAGGAACAACACTGGATGATTTCGAATGGAATCACACATAAGCATGCTTTCTAGTGACTAGAACCTCTCAGTCACATGAAAAATCCTACATGGGAGCGACTGGAGCCTCTCAATCGCATGCACAAACCTGCGTGGGAGCGACTAGCAGAGGATGGAAGAAGCTCAGTCAAACCAGCCCAGAATTTGTCTAAACTTCTTCCATAGTTTGATCATCATTAGAAGGACCTCAAGAATCCGTTGTCACATTTGCAACAATTCACCAATCCATTTCCACATCACCAAGATCATCACAAGTAAAACTAGATTGACTTGGATACCAACCAAAAAATATACTAACACTTGGGCCATCAACCTGCTCCACAAAAACTTTGCCATCAGTATGCAGCTCTAGAGAATGTCATAAATGCTCCAGTAACTGTACAACTAACTCAAGCATCCTCTGATACTTGTAGACCCTCTCCAAGCCTTATGTATCATATCATCAACATGAGGACCTAATATGGGACATGGAGACCTAATCTACCAAACTCCTCAACTCTAACTCTTGTAGCAGAAACCAACACATATATGCAACAACATGATCAGGGATATCATCACATCTCCAACACAACTCTACTAAACATGCAACACCTCTACATAGCTTACCATAGTGGGAAAACCTCCAAACCAGTGAAACACACAACCATCTAACTCCATGTAACAATCATGATAATAAAAACATGATCATGAGTACTATGACATCCTCTACTCATACTATGTATGCAACACCTACAAATCACATCTGCAACCTCACATCACCATGCTAGTAGACATGCCAAAGCCAATGGAATACACAACCATGTACAAACCACCTGTAACTGAGAATGCAAGTGCTAACCAACTCTCCTGCAGCCCATGCTACCAGGTTGACATCAATACCAACCAACAACACATCTGCAACACTGCAACACACATCAATGCCAACATTGGTAGTGTTCTTGTGCTAGTAACATGGGAAGATCCAGGAAATCTCACTTCAAATTGTGCAATGATATCATGTTCTGCATCCACAACATCATCTGCGGATCCTAATTTGTCTTGTTTAGGAAGTGCAGATCCTATCATGTGTGGTTGAGCGGGTGTACTAATCTCAATGACTAGTGTGTCACTCATAGGCAAAGCATCGACACTTTTACCAATGCCTGCCCCCATAGCCCCAACATCAGGATCGCACTCTACCAAAAACTCTTGTAAAATAAGGAGTTTTTTTAATAAAGGATGAGGTAATTAAAATCATAAAAAAATAAATCGGATAATCAAATGAGTTTATCACCCGATACTAACGAATTCTGCGCATCAAGGTTTTGATTTAGTATCTTATCTCTTTTGTCTAAGGCTCAATCAAAACTAAATAAATGAGTTTCTTGTTTTCTTTCATTCAAAGCTTCTTTATTGTTTGGATTAGATCAACACACGCAAAAATTGATTCTTCAATAAGCTCTTCCTCAGGAACATCTGTGGACTTCTCTAAGGCTAGTGCCTACCCCTTATCATCTTGTTTATTAAATAAGTGTAATTTCCAATTCATCCATATTTAATCATCATTATATTAATAAGAAACCCACTATTGACATATGTCTAGATTTATGTAGAAACTTCACATTATATCATGGCCAATATAAAAGGTTTTAAATTTATAAAAACTTCATCATCTTGGAAGGCTCTTGGAAGGGGCCTTATGATAGGATCAGTATATATTCCATATTGTATAGAAACAATACTTTAAAAAGGATGAAAGAATGCATTTTCTCAAGTTGGTCATATGCATAATGAATCTTTCATTTAGTTATATGATGCCTAAAAATATGAATTTTACGTAACTCTATAATGGATCAAATTCTACTCTATAACACATCTCGTGGTTATATTATTTTACATACAACTAAGAGTAGAGGTACTTAAACTTGACGACTAATAGGTTATCGGGTTGTGTTATAACCAGGCCACTAGGAGGAAAAGGGATTCCATTCTTTCGAGTGATTTTGTTCCATAACTAAGCAAAAATAGCCAAGAGGGATAGGAGCTAGAGCACATAGAGAGGATTTGGGCATTGTAGTAACCCACGGGCCACGGGACATACTTCTTTGTTCTCGTAGCCATATTTCGAAACAGACAAAGAGAGTAGAGAAACATCACCTTTTAGCTGGGTTTTTCTCCCAAAACGGTTTCCCAAATAAAATATTGTGTCTAATGAATGTGCGAGCTTTTATTTTGTCATTCTCTATTTTCTTCATAAGTTTTATTTGCCTGCATATACTATTTACACTAAAATCTACAGATCTAGAAATCTACGAAAACTGTAATAGTGTAGAATTTCATATTTTAAGTATAATATTATCATATCTATTGTGACAAATTGTTGAGTGGAATATCTGTGGTAGTTTATTGATCACAAAAGATAGATTATATAAGTTCCATGACTTGTCCAGACTAGATGTTGAACCAACTTCCTTTAATGCACATACTAGTGACTGAATTTGACTATGGCAAGAATGAATCGAACATCTAAATTTTTTAAGGTTAAAAACAATGGCAACAAATAACATGGTTAAAGGTTTACAAAATTTTCTTCCACCTAATGGAGTCTATAGAGCATGTGTGTTGGGAAAGAATCATCAAGCACCTTTTAACTATGGAAAATCATGGCAAGTCAAAAAAACATTGGAGATTGTCACATAAATATTTACTTAATTATTAATCCTTCATTGGTAGGGTACGAATTATATTTTGACCTTTACTGATGAGTTTATAGGTTTACTTGGGTCTGCTTCTTGAAGATTAAGAGTCATGTCTTTGAAAAATTCAAATACTTTAGGGCATTGGTTGAGAAACAATGTGTCAACCCATTAAATGTTTGATATATGACAATGGTGAGGAGTATGTGAATTGACCATTTGAATAATACCCTATTCAATCAAGTATTTCTTAGAAGAGGTTAGTTCCTCATAACCCACAACAAAATGTTGTGGCAGAATGTAAGAATTGAACCTTAATCAAAATGGATCGATGTCTCTTACACACCAAAGATTTATGAACAAAATTTTGGGCTGAAGTTTATTACTGTAACACCCCCTCCTCCCAGGTCCACCCAAGCAACTAGACAGCCATGGTAAACATGCGACGAGAGAGGCTACTATAGGGATTCAACCTCCTTGGTGACCTTGAGGAAGTGGAATCGATGGAACACCTTAAAGAAACCCATCCACATCAGCAACAACACCCACAGGAGACATGTTAGCCAATCAGACATCTTGTCCCTAAATCCCGCTGATGTTTTAAGCCTTTTAACCCCTGGTCGCTCTAATGCTATAGAAAAGACAACGTCCAGAAGCCAAAGTCACTTTCACAGGACTATGTGCCAACGTCCTTGAACTCTTTTCATTAGACCTATGCGAGCATCCCCGAGATTTGAGCCAATTTTCTAGCCTAGAACCTTAGCCTCTACCTAGAACTTTTTACAACCTCCAGAATCCATCAAAGACATGCTGACAATATAAACAAATCAAAATTCAACCTCGAGACTAGGCTTGAGCATCCCCAACGAGGACCGACATTCTGTTAAACACTTGGCATCAATGCAACCTACAAGTACAAGATACAAGACAGAGCATAAATTACTGAAAGCACGTATGAAACATAACCAGAAGTATCACCACATTATCCATTGAACTATTATATCATCAATTAGGTCTTGCATCCATCCATTTAACAATTACAAGTAAATACATGAAATAATCATGACATGAACCAGTCATATAACCATGCTTATAACCAACATAAAACCATATAAATATCATATATATGACAACCATTAAATCCACATATAAACTAGTGCAAAAGTAAGATAACTTTGCTTTTATTAGTCATAGGCAAATCCAACCAAGTTCAGGACATCCACGTACCACCCGACAATAGACATAGTTGAACCAAATCTCTCTTTCAGCCAATCACCCCCGTGCCATATTCCAAGCATGGATGTGGGATCTCATAGAACAACCAATCCATGAACAACCAAGGAAATCCAGAGGTTAAACCACCTCCACCTTCATCAAATCGTGATCACACCAAAACTAGTGCTCCAATCACAACCGAACCAAACTTGGAATACCATCTGGAATATATCGCTATCCTTGACGAATTTTTTGTCTCCTTGTCTCTCAGGATTTACTACAACCCAATCCTAAATCACTAGGCCCTAACTCGATACTAGTTTCCTAGGCTTTACTGCAATCCAAACCCAGATAACTAGGCCCTAAACCAAGACTTCTCCCTCAGGCTTTACCGTGTATCCCACCAAAATCAGTCAAAGGATTCCTAGGACTTTGGGAATGAAACTTGAGACCACCTTCACCCCGGACTCCGAAATCCATTGACAAACCAAAGCTCAAAACTGAGATAAGCATCCCAACATACCATGGCATCTGGAAAAAGGAAAGGCTAGGCTGAAAACCACTATCATAACCTAGCAAAACCATGCCCCCAACAACAAAAGAACTATACACCAAAATGCAAAGCCATGCATGTCCAAACTAGCTAGGAAATCACACATGTAACTGAAGCTGCTTGATCCTTTCTTTCCTTCCTTTCCCTTTGCTTGCTTTTCCCTTCTTGTTCCAAAGCTAGAGTGCTCCAAGAAAACTCTTAAGTGACCAAGAGTGAGAGAGGGGGAGAGAGAATAATGAGAGAGCTCAAAACTTGAACTAACAAAATGTTACCAAATGACCCTCATAACCGTTTTTATTAATGAGGTCTATATTTTCTTCATTTTCCATTATTTTCCTTCATTTTCCTCCTCACATGCAACTTGTGGCCTTTCACCTTACTTTTCTCCTAATTTCCCTTATTTTTATAAATAATGTGCCAAAAATGTGTTTTTTCCTTTTAGTGCCTTTTCCTTAGCCTTTGCTAATTTTCCTTAGTCAAAACACACATCGAGTGATGCCCACTAGGATATCTTTTCCCAACATTCAGCTTGGAATAAGTGTCCCTTAACCATGGTTTTATTTTTCCTTTATTAACCTTTATTACATGGAAATTTTCACCAGGATTTCTACAAAACCCTCCCCCTTGGGGAACACTATTCTCAGTGTTAAACCACACCATGACCTCAGCAAAACTGTTGAAAAGCAAACATACTGCTCATGGAGATTTATAACTTATCTCGTTGCAATATTTATAATGAAAGACTTCTCAAAAGCAAAACAACATGACAAGATAACAACCATAATAACATGACACCCATACCACTTATTGGACCTTTATAACTTAGCTCATGGAGGTATATACATATATATATATACCAAAACATCAGCAAAATGTATGCCAAACATATACCAACATCAAACCAAAATTGCTTTGCCTCAACCAGAAAACAATGAAGGATACAGGTCCCACATCTGATCTACCATCTCCCATGTAGCTTCTTCAAGCCCAAAGTGCTTCCAATGCACTTTAACTTTCTCTATGGCTCTGTTCCTGAGCATGAGATATTTCCTCTGCAATAAGCATTGAGGCTCCAGCTGGAACTCTCCTTCTTGCTCCACCTGCAATATAGACCAATCACTAACATGATCAACATCCTTTATATACTTCTTAAGAAATTAAATATGGAAAACATCATGGACTTTCATTGTTGGAGGCAGTGCAAGTCAATATGCCACTGGTCCAATCCTCTCAAGGATCTCGAAAGGCTCGCAATACCGTGGTCCCAACTTGGTACATGAATCAATCCTCAAATAGATTTTCTTGGGCTTGATGCACAAATACACATGCTCCTCGACCTGAAACTCCTTGAATACCCTGTGATGATCTGCATAACTCTTATGTTTATCATGTGTTGCCTTTAGATTCTTCTTTATAACCTGCATTTCTTGCTCCATGTCCGCCAACATATCTGGTCCAATAACTACCATGTTCACTAGATCACTCCAACTGTTGGGAGTGTTAGAACTCCGTCCATATAATGCCTCGAAATGACTCATCCTCAATGACTCCTGATAACCATTGTTGCATGCGAACTAAACCAATGGAAGATATTCCTCCCATTTCCTCTGTTGATGCATCGCATACATCCTTAACATATCCTCCAAGATCTTGTTGACCATGTCTATCTGTCCATCTGTCTGTATATGATAGGTTGTACTGAAGGCCAACTCTATACCCAAACCTGCAAATAGATCCTTCCAAAACTTGGAAGTGAACTTTTCATTCCTGTCTGTCACAATCTTCTTCAGAACACCATGCAGTCTCACTATCTCTCTGATGAACACCTCTACTACCTCACTATATGAATATGTAGTTTTTACTAGAATGAAGTGAGCTACCTTGCTCAACCTGTCAACCATGACCATAATGGAATCATGTTGCCTCACCATCCTTGGAAAACCTGTGATGAAATCCATGGAAATGACCTCCCATTTCCATTATGGAATCGTTATCAGTTGTAGTAACCCACCTAGATGCTTACATTCTTCCTTTACATGCTGACAATCTAAACATCTAGAACTCTACCGCTTCCTTCTTCAAATTCTTCCAATAGTATAACTTCTTCACCATCGTCAACGTCTTTTGATATCTTGGATGACACGAGTATGGCTTGGCATGAAAATCCCTCAAGATAAGCTTCTTAAGCTCACTATAATTTAGTACATAGATCTTGCCTCTAAATCTCACCAAACCATCTGTCGTGAGATGATAGTCTGCATCCCGATCACCTGTCCCTATACCTACACCTGCACCTATACCTATACTCTCTTATAACCTGTGCATAATCTCCATGTATTTGTCATCCCATTTTCCTACCTGCAAGATCATATCCTATACCTTCCTACTAAGAGAATTCACAACTTGATTCTCCTTCCCTTTGATGTATTTAATCTCGAAGTCGAACTCACTAAGGGTAGCCAATCATCTAGCTTTCATGGCATTTAGATTCAGTTGGTCAAACAAATACCTCAACCCACTGTGATCACTCATCAATGTAAACCTCTTGCCAAGAATATAGTGCCTCCACATCTTCAATGCATGTATAATCGTTGCTAGCTCAAGATAATGTGTCGGGTAGTTCTACTCATTCTCATTCGTTTTCTATGACTCATAACACACTAGTTGTCCTTATTTCATGAGAACTCCACCAAGTCCTCTCTTGCAATCATTTGTACACACTACAAACTACTTGTCCAGATCCACAATCTTTAGCACTGGTGCATGTGTCAAAAACTACTTAAGTTTCTTAAAACTAGCCTCACATTCTTTTGTCTATTTGAACTTCTTATCTTTCCTCTGCAATGATGTGATAGGATATGAAATGTGTGAGAAGTTCCCGATGAACCTCTTGTAGTAACCTGCCAATCCTGTGAATCATCTCACCTCATCCACATTTTTAGGAGCTGCCCACTCCATGATAGCCCTTATCTTTTATGGATTCACTGATATGCCATCCTTGGAGACAACATGCCCCAAGTAATTTACCTCAGTCTGAAAGAAACTACACTTGTTAAGTTTAGCATATAATTGATGCTCTCTTAGCAATTTCAACATTGTTGCTAAATACTCGACATGTTCATACTCATTCTTATAACATACCAATATGTCATCAATGAATAAAATAACAAACTTGTCCAGATAAGGACACAACACATTATTCATCAAACACATAAATGTATTTGGAGCGTTAGTCAAATCAAATGGAACAACAGCAAAGTCATAATGCCCATACCTGGTCCTGAATGTAGTCTTGAAGATATCCTCTTCCTTGATGTGTACCTGATGGTATCCCGATCTCATGTCGATATTCGAGAACACCATTGCTCCCTTCGGCTGATCAAACAATTCATCAATCCTCGGCAATAGGTACCTCTTCTTGATTGTTACTTTGTTCAGCTGCCTGTAGTCAATGCACAATCTAAAAGTACCATATTTCTTCTTTACGAACAACATTGGTGCACCCCAAGGCGATGCACTCAACCTAACGTACCCCTTGTTAAACACTTCCTTCAATTGCAACTTTAACTCAACCAACTCAGGTGTGCTCATCCTATAAGGTGATTTTGATGCCAGAGCTTCCCCTGGAACCAACTCAATAGAAAATTCTACCTCCCTGTGAGGTGGAAACTCTGTAATGTCCTCAGGTAATACATAATGGAATTTCTGCGAAACTGGGTACCTGCTTAACACATTGACATCCTCAACCTCCTTACCCTTGTCACTAGAAATGTGTACTACAAGCATCACACAACCCTTTCTGCAACTACACTTAGCCTACATAGTGGTATCCATCCTCATTGACGTAGGATTTTCCTTCCCCTGCAAAGTTCTCTTTTCCCCACTATCATCCACACACTCAATGGCCTTGTCAAAGCAATCCACTTTGGTTCTGTGAAGGCATAGCTAATCCATACCCAAAATCATACTATACAATCCCAAAGGCAATACATTCAAATGTGTTGGTGTAGGCATACCATTTAACTCAAATTCACAAGCTCTTACCCAATGGTGAACTCACTTCTTTGTACTTGCAGCCAACTGTACCAACCAAGATTATGCATGCACTTATTTTCTCAAACCACACTTATCCACCAAGTCGGGATTAATATAACTATAGTTGGATCCAGGATCAATCAAAATAGAAACAACTTGATCACAAATGTTACCGTCCATCTCAATGATATGTCCTGAGGAATGTTGCATATATCTAAGGAATGTTATGACCAACATCACCAACTATATGCGCCTCCTTAGCATTGTAGATATGGGGTCTACCACCACTCTGCTACTACGTACAATCCATCTTACAATGAACTTTACCACATATTTAACACTACAATGGTTCCCTACCACACCTCTAGTTTGTTTCTCTCCATGTCCCTTCTCAGCTGTATTAAATCTCTTGTAAGGAACTATATTTTATTTCTCACTTGCATCTTGACGTCTTCCTCTCTTTGGTGGCCATTTTCCTTTAGCTTTCTAATTTCTTTTCAAGTCATTCTTAGGCTCAACTTTACACTTCGACTTCTCATAACAATGCTTCAACTTTCAGATGGCCTCCTCCAATGACCTATGCTCATCGAAATCAATCTGGTCTTTTTATGTTACTGGCAATCCACTAATGAATCTATGAACCTTGGCCTTCTCCTCCTTGAGGTAAGGCACATATCTTAATAGTTCCAAAAATTTTATAGTATACTCATCATCTGCCATAGAACCCATCCGCAACTCATAAAACTCCTTAGCCCTATCATCAAAGTATTTTTCCGAAAAGTACTTCTTCTTGAAGAGCCTTTCAAATGCATGCCAATTCAAATATTCCTCATGTATACCTTTGACATTCTTCACATATTCCCACCAAATATCTGCTTTACCTTTGAGATTGAAAGTGGTTATCTTTGCTTTCATGTTTTCTAAATAATCATGCAATTGAAAGAATTTCTTCATATCAAGCAACCATGCCTCTGCATCCTATGATTTATTCATCTCTCCATCAAAGGTAGGTGGCTTTTCTTTCTTAAACTCATCTAGAAAGTATCCCCTATCACTCCTCCTATATGGATGATAATGATGACGATCATGATGCCTATCAGAACCAGAACTGGAATAATACCTTTGTCTATCACCTCTCTTATCTAGAGTGTCCAACATCCTACCATCTTTGATCATGTCAGATCTATCTCACATGTGTCTACTATGATACCTACTGTCATATTCCCCATTAGTTATTGTCTAGTCAATTTAACATCTTAAATTGCTCTACATAAATTATCAATCCGAGTATCGTAAACTGATGAAGTGTGGTGCACCATATGTGCTTAGTTAACCTTTTTCTTACTTCGGTGTTTTATAGTTTATGTTGCTTTTGGGGTTTTGTCTTTGTCGATCTCCTAAAGTGTCTAATGCAAAGAGAAATCCTATTCTAAGGTTTTAAGAATACTTTTAAAGGTCAAGTATGGATAGAGATTTCACGACAAGGTTTATGTCCCTTATGGTAACTTCCAAAACTTAGCACTTCAAAAGATCTCAAAACATGCTATTGATCAAATCAGTACTTGAAAAAAAGTGTAAATATGCAACTACTTAAATAAAATAAAAAAAGATGAAATATTGATCATGAAATCATTGTCTCTGTTGCCCATCTAATTACAGAAATAAAATCTAAACTATTGCACTCAAACAAACCAAAAATTGTAGACTAACGAAAGCAAGATCAATTTATTTCACTTATAATCCGATAGCTCGCCAAGTAGCTTTTCGGGGTTAAGCCATGGCTTCGGAGATAACGTCAAATAACATGAAGAATTGATAGCTAAATGAAAGCAAAATCAAATTACTTCACTTATAATCTGATAGCTCGCCAAGTACCTTTTCAGGGTTAAGCCATGGCTCCAGAGATAACGTCAAATAACATGAAGAACTTGATATCTAAATTACCTACTTGCAGATGAAAGTAAAATCAAGTCACTTCACTTATAGTCTGATAGCTCGTTAAGTAGTTTTTCAGGGTTAAGCCATGGCTCTGGAGATAACTTCAATAACATGAAGAACCTGATATCTAATTGCAAAAATGAAAGTAAAAACAAATCACTTCACTCATAATCTGATAGCTCACCAAGTAGCTTTTCGGGGTTAAGCCATGGCTCTGGAGATAACGTCAAATGTCATGAAGGACCTGATATCTAATTGCACAAATGAAATTAAAATCAAATCACTTCACTCATAATCTGATAGCTCGCCAAGTAGCTTTTCGGGGTTAAGCCATGGCTCTGGAGATAATGTCAAATGTCATGAAGATGATATCTAAACTAACTAACAACATCAAATAAATAAGACTGAAATCAAAGAATAACTGAAATTGAAAAGCTAAAAAAAACAAAGTTAGCAGAGAGGCCAATCTCATGTCACTATTTGATGCAAAAACTACATTAAAAAGCTCTAGCAAAAACTAATAAGAAAATACAAGAACATGTAAAGAAAAACTAATCTACAATCAACCGGTTGAACACACTTGCATGAATTAAAATTGCATGAATGGAAAATCTAAACTATCAAACTTGAAAGCAATAAATTGAAATACATAAATGAAATCAAAGCATAATTACAAAATAAAATATACTCTACCTTACATTCTAATGTGCTCCATGACATCTACTTCACATCTCCTTCCATGTTGAGAACATCAAAGCTTTATTCCAGTTCTTCAAATTACAAAGTACAACTAAGCTCTTCAAAGCTTTCCAAAGCCATCAAAGAAGAACTACAAACTCCAAGCTAAGACTAAGACTAACAAGCTAAGCCAATGAAGGAGAGAGATCTCCTATTTATACAAAAAGATGAGAAGCCATCTCATTAATGAGATTCCATGAATCTCTCCTTCTACCTCTAGAATCCTAATCAAAATATGAACTGATAAGACACATGTCTTCTTAGAGTTTCAATACAACTAGGAGATGTGACACATATCCTCATGATCCCATGATTCTTTCCACTCAAATTCGAATTTGGCCGTAGAGTGTCACATAAAGGTCTTCTAGAAGCCTCCTTTTAACCTACACATGTCAACAATCTCAACCCACTTGTTAGGTATAAGCATATACACATTATTTTCTAATTTTTAACCAAAAATTCACTTAAAAAGGCTAAAAATTAATAAAGTTTGGAAAAACATAAATGTGGCCCAATGATAATGAAAGTGGGATGAATGTAGTGACATGGTAGTGAAATGGAGGTGATATAATAGACAATAATAGTGAAAGTGTAATGGAAATGAATGACATTTTCAAGACCCAACAGTTATGTCCTCATTTCCATGGATGATCCAAAGTGGTCTTTGTTCCTGCAAATCTGACAAGTTTTGAAGTAGTGCCACATTCACCTCTGCTTTTTTCTCTTATGCTTGCATGATTTTTTCATTGTTTTCTTTGCAACTTCTTATTTATTCCTTTAGGCTTCTCAATGTGTCTGCCAACAGAAGAGTGTCCCACACCATGTTGCCCATATGATGCATAGGGAAATTCTATGTAGTCTACCACCTTGCTAGCCATATGATCTCTTTCTTGCAAGGCATACTATGTCAGCTAAACCAAATTACAATAAACCAACATACCTTAGCATAATTCAAGGAGGATACATTGTCTGCAAGATCATCAAATCAGCATGACATATGTATAACATAATCATAACAACATACATGCATATATCGAATAAGTGTATCAATGCATAAACATCATTATAGTTAGGATCTCATCATCAATGCAAGGCCATATCAACAATGCATGCAATGGCCTCATGCATGACAACAACCATTACTCCATTGTACACATTGCCACATGCAACCATCAACATGCATAAGTAATGCCTAATCCACTACACATATGCATAAACTCATGTAGTCGAGCATAAGTGATCAATTCATGTAATCAACCTACAAGAATTACACAACTAAGAATGCAACCTAACATACAAGGATGTAATCAAGTTGCATATAACCTATAACTATTCATATGCTTCTGACAATGCATTCCACAAAATCAACATCAAGTTCCTCATGACAACCTTACTACAATCATGATCATCATGATGCAATGCAACAAGCACCTGGAATGCAAGTGTAAGAGACACACATGCAACTGAAATGCATGCATGACCAGCACATTCACCCAAGGACAGCACAATGATCCGAACTTAAATAGGAACGTAAAACATTACATATATAATTATAAATACAAAGATGCGGCAAAAAAACACTTCATTTCATTAATAGAAAAATATTGAACTATGCTTACAAACATAATGGAAATAAGATAGCTCGGGTGATGGTAGCTTATCTCTGAGAAGAGATGTGGTGGCTACATGCCAACTAAATTGTGCTACAATTAGGCTCAAGGGCCTATTTATTATTGAAAAACATGAGAAAACCTTAAGCAACCAAAACCCTAACCCTAGGAGATGTAACGCCAAACTTTTGTGGGCCCCATTGGGGTTAGTTGGGCAGCCAACTTCCCGAGGTCGTAACTTGTTCATATTATCTTTGTTTGGCGCATATGATACCTTGTTGTAAAGGTCTCTTTGCGTACTACAAGTTTTACTACAGGCCATTGCCTATGGCTATGGGCCTGCAGCAGACCTCAAAAAAATGTCGTTTAGGGGGTCAAAACACTTTGAAAGTTCAAGACTCGAAAAACTGCTAAAAATAGTAAATGCTGAAATAAAATAATTAAACAGATTATACTAATTGGAGGGTCTAGGTGGAATAGGCGGGTGGACACCAATATCCACCTGGATTATGCAACCACGCTTTGATACCAATCTGAGGTATCATATATGACCCAAAGAGAGCGCAAACCGCTCTGATACTAATTTGTAACACCCCCTCCTCCCAGGTCCACCCAAGCAACCAGCCAGTCAGGGTGAACATGCGAGGAGAGAGGCTACTATAGGGATTCAACCGCCTTAGTGACATTAAGGAAGTGGAATTGACAGAACACCTTAAACGAACCCATCCACATCACCAACAACACCCCTTGGAGACATTTCAGCCACTCAGACATCCTGTCCTTGAGCCCCATTAATGTCTTAAGCCTTTTAACTCTTGGTTGCTCTCATTCTATAGGCAAGACAATGTCTAAAAGCCAAAGTCTCTCTCACAAGCCTATGTTCCAGCTTCCCTGGACTCTTTTCAACATACCTTTGCTAGTGTCACCGAGATTTGAGCCACTTTTCTAGCCCAGAATCCCGACCTCTACCCAGAACTTGTTACAACCTCCATAATCCATGAAATACATTATGACAATATAAACAAATCAAAATTCAACCTTAGGACTAAGCATCTCTAACTGGGACTGACATTTTGTCAAACACTTTGCATCAATGCAACCGACAGGTCTAGGATACAAGACAGAGCATAAATGACTGAAAGCACTTATTAAACATAATGAGAATGATCACCACCTTCTCCATTGAACTATTATATCATCAATTAGGTCTTGCACCCATCCATTTAACAATTGCAAGTAAATACATGACATGAACTAATCATATAACTAGCATAAAACCATAATATCATAGATATGACAACCATTAAATCCACATGTAAACCAGTTTAAAAGTAAGAGAACTTACCTTTTATTAATTATAGGCAAATCCGACCAGGTTGGGGACTTCCACGTACCACCTGACCATAGACATGGCTAAACCAAATATCTCTTTTAGCCAGTCACACTCGTGCCATTTTCCAAGTAGGATCTCATAGAACAACCAATCCATGAACAACCAAGGGAATCCAGAGGTTAAACCACCTCCACCCTCATCAAACCGTGATCACACCAAAATTAGTGCTTCTATCACAACTGAACCAAACTTGGAATTATTTCCTAAATCCATCACTATCCTTGAGGAATTTTTCGTCTCCTTGTCTCGCAGGCTTTACCGAAATCCAATCCCGAATCACTAGTCCCTAAATTGAGACCAGCCTTTCAGGATTTATTGTAATCCAAACCTCTATCACTATGCCCTAAATTGAGACTTCTCCCTCAGGCTTTACCATGTATCCCGCCAAAACCGGTCAAGGGATTCCTAGGCCTTTGGGAATGAAACTTGAGACCACCTCCGCCCCTGATTCTAAAATCCATCTGACGAACCAAAGCTCAAAACCGAGATAAACATACCAACATACCATGGAATCCAGAAAAAGGCAAGGCTGGGTTGAAAACCACTGTCATAGCCTCGCAAAACCATGCCACAGACAGCAAGAGAACCATACACCAACATGCAAATCCATGCATGTCCAAATTAGCTAGGAAATCACACATGCAAAAGGTTACATGTAAGTATTCCTGCTAAAGCTGCTTAATATTGATTTTCATTCCTTGATCCTTGTTTTCCTTCCTCTCCCTTTGCTTTCTTTTCCCTTCTTGCTCCAGAGCTAGAGTGCTCCAAGAAAACTCAAAGTGACCAAGAGTGTGAGAGAGAGAAAGAATAATGAGAGAGATCCAAACTTGAACTGAAAAAAGGTTACCAACTGATCCTCAGAAGCCTTTTTATTAATGAGACCTCTATTTTCTTCATTTTCCTCCTCACATGCAACCTGTGACCTTTGACCTTACTTTTCTCCTAATTTCCTTTATTTTTATAAATAAATGTGCCAAAATTTCCTTTTTTCCTTTTAATGTCTTGCCTTAGCCTTTCCCATTTTTCCTTAGCCAAAACACTCATCTAGTGATGCCCACTAGGATATATTTTCCCAACATTCATCTTGGAACAAGTTTCCCTTAACCGTGGTCTTATTTTGCCTTTATTAACTTTTATTACATGGAATGTTTCACCAATGCTATTACACTTACTATGTGAATTACCTTCTAAATCTTGTTCAAACTAGTGCTATCAATTATGTGACTCTATTCAAACAAAGGTGTGGAAAAAATCCCTTTGTCATTCACCTCAAAGTCTTTAGATCCATTGGTTAGCCACATATTTCTATTGATCGCGGAAAGAAATTGCATGCAAAGAGTCATGATTGCATCATGATGGGTTACTCTAAGGAGTTGAAAGAATATCGATTGTTTGATCTTACTCAGTAAAAATTGTTTTCATGAGAAATGTGATATTTAATGAGAAGTATTATGGCATTAAGTTTTTGATTCCTTGTCAACAATTGTACAATGATCCCTTTGATGTTTTTGAAGACAATGGATCGATTGTCCCCTTTTCCAATGTTATGAAACCTCTATTGATTGAGTCAACTAACCAACGAGCATCTCCAACTAAAACTGCAATATCTACAAATTAACTTTTTGAAGAAAATATCAGTTTTCCAACTCCTTGTTTACCTTAGTGGATTGCTAAAATAATTGAAGCTACTAGAACTGATCTTGGTAATGTTTCCTCAAGTCACAAACTCATAGTCATAAGCAATATGCTAGTGTTTATTTGATGGCTTATGTTCATGACACTTGTGGTACAAACTCCTATGTTGATTGATCCACACTTATGCAGGAACATAATAAAATACAGATATAAACATAAGCACAAAGATGCAACATAAATAAAACTTCATTTCATTAATATCAAAGAACTAGAATATTCTTACATACAAAATGGAACTAAACTAGCTCAGGCGATGGTAGCTTATCTCTAAGAAGAGATGTGGTGGCTACATGCCTCTGAATTGTGTTACAATGAGGCTCAAGGACCTTTTATTATTGAGAAATAAAGGACAACCCTAAAAAAACAAAACCCTAACCCCCGGAGATGAAACACCAAGATTTTGTGGGCCCTGTTGGGGTTATTTAAGAAACCAACTTCTCAGGGTTGTAACTTGGTCATATGATCTTCATTTGGCAAATACAATACCTAGTTGGAAATATCTCTCCAAGTACTACAAGATTTGTTATAGGCCCCTGCGCTCGGCCATAAGCCTATTGCGGACCTCAAAAAAACACCATTTAGGGGGTTAAAACAGCTCTGGAAGTTTAGGACCTGAAAAACTGCTAAAAGTAGTAAATTCTGTTGTAATCAAGGAAACTAATGAAACCGAATGGAGGTCTAGGTGGAATAGGCGAGTGGCCAACAATAATCACTTGGATAAGTCCTCCCCCTTAGGAAGAAATGGTTCCCATTTCTTTCAAAGCCTCCATGAGGTGAGGAAATTTCTGTTGAACCTAGTCATTGGTGAACCACTTGCCCTGGTGAAGGACTTGGCATGCTTTGACAACTCGATATATATCCTGTGTGTTAATGATCCTGTTAGTTGTGGCTTACTCGATGTAGCTTGGGTTGAGCTTTGTTGGTGCCAGTTGCTCAGCAACATCAAATGTGTCCAACAATGGAGAAAATTATGGTCACAGTTGGCCCACATTGAATACTAGGTGCAGAACAAGGAATGGTGGAATGTTGAGCTCGAAGGCATTGTCCCCTACAACCTTGGTGATGATGTACAACCCATATATAAGTAGGCAAATCTTGTGGTGGGGCCCAGTGAGGTGCTCCTTCTACAAATGTAACCACTTCATTGCCCACCTAGAACTTATGTAGCGCTCGATGTTGATCATGACACTACTTATACTTAATGTTCACTCTGTCCAATATGTCATGGACTAGATGGCGAATGTGATGAATGCACTCAATGAATTTGTTAGCCTGGTCAGCTTCAGACTGGACATGAGGCGAATCTGCTTGAGTAGCTACAAATGGTATGGCTACATAAATGGGACATAGTGGCTAGAATCCCAACCCTACCTGAAAGGGGTTGTAGCTAGTTGAGCTATGGAGAGCTCTTTTGTAGCTCTGTTGGACATAGGGGAGGATTTCATCCCATGTGCATGGATGCTTTGAGTTGTACATGAGTAAAATGTGCATGATCATCCTGTTTACGACCTTTGTTTGGCCATCAGTTTGGGGGTGGAAGGTAGTGCACTTAGTGAGCTTGGTATCTAGCATCAATCAAAGGCTTGACCAAAATGTACTCAGGAACCTCTTGTCTCGATCTGAGATAATGGACTATGGGATCCCAAAATGTACCTACACTTGTTTAAATAAGAGCTTAGTAGTGGCTTATACTATGATACTCTTCTTGCAGGGCGCCAGAATGACCATCTTACAGAATTTGTCGATGATGACAAACAATCAGTCATTGCCATGCTTGGTAGAAGGAAGGCCCGACATGCAATCCATGGATACGGATTCCCAAGGCTGACTAGGAGTAGGCATAGGAGTATATAGGCCTTGCTTCTTGATCATTGGCTTGGCAATGGCACAGGAAGTGCATGATCTGATGTACTTCCTAACATCTAGTCGAATGTTTGGCCAATAAAAATACTTCTGCATCACTGTCATTGTTTTCTCTACTCCGAAATGTCCAACAACCCGCTTGTAGTGCACCTCCAAAATCATGTTGGCACACTCACTCGTAGGAACAAAGAGGTGTCCCAGGTGGCATAACAGTGCACCATGGAGGTGAAAATATGGAACTTGCTTTCCTTCTTGTAAAGATGCGGCCACCCTGAAGTCTTGTGTCCATAAGAGTCGAGCATAGTGGTGAGCGCCATAACTGGTGGTTGACTGAGATAGTCTACAACATTATTCGTGTTTCCCTTCTTGTACTTGATTTTCAAATGAAGATATTGTAGATATGTGGACCATTCCTGATGGCGATCGTTTTGCAACTTCCCTTGTGTTTGTATGAACTAAAAGGGTAGGTGGTCTGTGTGGATGATTGTTTCCTTCCCCTGAATGTAATGCTTCCATTTTTAGTAGGCCTGCACAATAGAATACATCTCGTTGTCATAAGTGTGATACTTTCAGATTGTGTATGAAAGTGTCTCACTGTGATATCCCACCGAATGCCCTTGCTAGGTAAGAACTGCACTAGCAGCATAGTCGGAGGTGTCTGTCTCAATTTCAAATAGTTGTTGTAGGTATAGCAATGTGAGAACTAGTGCAGAGCAAAGGTGATGCTTCAACTCGAAAAAATCCTTCTCTTGGGATTCAAGCCAAAATAAATTTGCTTTCACTCTTCCCTTGGTGACTTGACTCAAAGGTTAAGTGATATGAGAGAATCCTATTGTGAACCTGTGATAGAAATTGGCAAGACCCAGAAAGTTGTGTAGCTATGTTAGAGTGGTTGGGGCTGACCAATCTCAAATAAATTGTATCTTGGTTGGTTCCACATGCACACCCCGCTCATTAATTATGTAACCCAGATATTGAACCTGGGTCATACCAAATGTGAATTTCTCCAAATTGGCAAACAATCTGTGTTTTTGCAGGGTTTGGAGGACCTGTCAGATATGGTGTATGTGCTCTTCCTAACTTTGTCTAAATATCAGGATGTTGTCTAGGGATACTACCATGAACAAGTTGGTAAAGGGCAGCAAGATGGTGTCCATCAGCCGCATGAAGGTTACGGGGCATTCCTCAACATGAAAGGCATGACCAACCATTCGAAAAGGCCCTCCTTGGATTTGAATGTAATCTTCCACACATCAAAGGGTTCGATTGGTACTTGGTGATACCCAAATTTTAAATCAATCTTACTGAAATATTTGGCCCCCTTGAGTTGGTCCATAAGGTCATCAATATATGGGATTGGATACCAATTCTGGATGGTGATCTTATTCAGCGCCCGATAGTTAATACAAAGTCTCCAAGTGTTGTCTTTCTTTTTTACCAACAAGATCAGGCTCCCACAAGGTCATGAAATCAGCCTGATGTTCCCTTTCTACAACAGATCCTAAATCTACCTCTTAATTTCATTGTTCTCCAGAACAAAGCGTTGGTATATCGGTCCATTAGGTAGCGGGGCTCTAGGGGTTAGATCGATGGATTGCTTAACTTGACAGTATATGGGTACCCATGTGGGTGAGGTGAATATGTCCATGTACTCTTCCGCGACCTTTTCCATATATTGTTGTTGTGCAGAGGAGCCTTGTCTGGAGGTTGTGAATGTGACCATAGTCTTCTTCTTGCCCTGAGGGCGAATCATAAGGAAGACAAATCTCCTTGTCTCGGAAATGATCATATTGCATCGCTTCATAGAGATCAAATAGATGGCAGTAGGCGGTGCTACCTCAGATATCCTGTATCATTTATTTCCCAAAGAAATAATTACAATGTGAGGCCTAGAATCATACAAAACATGTCACTTCCACAAGTATGGTTGGCCTAATAATATATCACAAACATCAAGAGGAGAAACATCACACAATAATTCATATGTGAAGGGATTGATGTTGTAAGGAAAGCGACATTGTTGGCTTACGCAGAGATCTCTCCCTTGGTGAAGCCACCTGACGGTGTACGACTGCGGGTGTGGTGTGGTTGGTAGGCCCAAACGCTTCACGACCTTTGCTGGAATGAGGTTATTTTGGCTTCCACTGTTGACAATGAACTACAACGAAGAACCTTTCACCCACATTTTTGAGTGAAAGATCCACCCCCCCTCCTCTGGATCTTTGAGCTCAATCTTCTAGATCTTAGTGGTGGCAACAGTGGCACTAGGATTCACATCAATAATCTTCTTCCTTTTTTCATTCGCGTTGTCAAGTTTTTACTCAGAGTTGGAATATGCATCTGATTCGGAAGCCTTCAGCTCGGCCACCAGTGAATGCTTGGCTCGAAACTCACTTATGTTATGAGTGAGGCTCTTATGGAACTCACACCATTTCCTTGTGTCATTCATTGTCTTTGTGGTGTTATTCTTTACTTGCGGCTTCGGTGGGTTGTCCTGGTTCACTCCGCCTTATATTTGTCCTTTGTTCTGTAGTTTGGGGGTGCCTTTCTCTTGCTTCAAATTCACAGATCCAAATTATCCCTTCTTCTGTTTAAATTTCTACTCAATCTTGACAGCATATCGATAGGCGGCGCCAAGCGATGGGATGTCCAGGAACTCCATCTCATCCTGGATGTACCTATGTAGATAGTTGTGGTACTTGAGTACCAAATTCCGCTCAGAATCCTTGATACCCAGGTTCGTGTGAAGGGTATGAAAAATATATGTGAACTCCAGCACATCTTGGTCCCTTCCCTACCACAACATGGTCAACTTTATGCATTTATCATCATATATCTCAATAGGGTAATATTGTTCCTTGATGATGTCTCGGAAAGAATTCCAAGTGGGTGCAACTGAAAATGGTGAGGATCCCCTCTCGTCCTTTTGTTCATAGTAGGTTTCCCACCAATCCTTGACATGCAGGGAGACTTTGAGGAGTATAAAAGCAATCTTTTCCCAATTGGAAAAGTCATGAAACAAAAAATATCCTTCCAAAAGATTTAATCATCTATCTATGGCATCTCCATCTATCTAACCTTCAAATATGGGAATGTCAAAGTTAACTTGTACCTTAAAAGGAGTGTTGCCTCCAGAGTGGCTGCTAGATGAAGATGTGTCGCATGTGGGCAGTCGCCGAAGGATCTAAGCAAAGTTATCCATCATCGCATTCCTTTGTCACTTGAGGGCTTCCTTGAGAAATATTTTGAAAGGATCTCCTGCTCCCTCATCTTTATTTTCTTTCACCATGGGAGGTCGTCGAGGTTTGTGAGGCTGGTCTTACAAAGGTTCAACCAATTCGAGCCTTAACTCCTTATACCTTGACCTCGTTGGGGACATGCAAAGAAAAATAAAGAAAGAGAAGAACACTCTAATACCATTGATCCAGAATTATGCAGGAATGAAAAAAATACATATATAAACATAAACACAGAGATGCAACAAAAATAAAACTTCATTTCGTTAATATCAAAGAACTGGAATATGCTTACATACAAAATGGAAATAAACTAGCTCGAGTGATGGTAGCTTATCTTTGAGGAGAGATGTGGCGGCTACATGCCTCTGAATTGTGTTACAATGAGGCTCAAGGGCCTTTTTATTATTGAACAACAAAGGAAAACCATAAACAACCAAAACCCTAGCCCCAAGAGATGAAACACCAAGAGTTTGTGGGCCCCATTAGGGTTAGTTAGGCAGCCAACTTCCCAAGGTCGTAACTTGGTCAGATGATCTCCATTTGAAATGTATGATACCTCATTGGAAATATCTCTCCTCCGAGTACCTCAAAAATCCGCCATTTAGGAGGTCAAAACAACTCCAAAATTTCAGGACCCGAAAAACTGCTAAATAGAGTAAATGTTGCTATAATCAAGGAAACTGACAAAAATGGCTGGAGGTCTAGGTGGAATGGGAAAGTGACCACTAATATCCACCTATATCATTGATGCACAAGGACAACTTAAATGGGAATGGGTTATGTGGGTTAAAATTGATTCTTTTTTGAAGAATCACACTTGGGACTTAGTTCCTTAACCACAAGGGAAGAATGTCATGAAGTGTCGATGGAAATATAATACCAAATTCACTTATGAAGGTGTTGTTGAGAATCATAAATATCATTTGGTTTGAAAATGATTTTCACAACAAGAATTCATAAAATACGTGAAATCTTTTCCATTATCACCAAGATGAAGTCATTTAACTGATCATATTCCTTATTGGTTGTTTTGGATGGAAATTTTATCGTATGGATGTTGATAGTTCCTTCCTTCATGGTGACTTATTCAAAGAAATCTACATGAAGAAACCCCTTGGTTTTGTGTTAAATTTGAATCTTGCCTATCGTCTGAAAAATAATTGTATGGTTTGAAGCAAACCCCTCAAGCTTGGTATGCTAAGATTGACCGAATCTTTCTCAACCTTGGGTTCAAACATTGTGAATATGATCATAGTTTATATGTATCACATTTTAATGGTGATAATTTGATTAATCTTTTATATGTTGATGACTCTATTATCACTAAAAATAACATTGAACAAGTTATTAGATTGAAGAGTCAACCTATTGACATCTTTGAGATGACTAACATTGGTCTTTTGCATTTCTTTCTTTGTCTTCAAGTTTTACCATTATCTAATGATATTTTCTCTCTCAATCAAGATATGTATTGGACTTTTCGAAACAATTTAAGATGGATAATTGTAAGCCATGTGCTACACCTCTTCAATTAGGAATCATGTTGACTAAAGAATGGAAATCCCTAAAATTTAAAGCTACCCTTTATTGATAACTCTCTAGTAGCCCTATGTGTTTAAGTCAAGATCGAACTAATATTTATTTTGTTGTTAGTGTGGTTTCTTAATTAATGTAGGATTCATGACAAAGCCACTAGAAAGTTGTAAAAAATATTGTTTATTACGTAAAAGGTACCTCTCATTTGGTATGAAATATTGTTGAAGATTAGATTCATTAGTTGGATTCACCGACTCCAATTGGTTAGGATACAATGACGAAAGAAAATACACTTATGGATATATGTTTCATCTCAGTTCTAGACCATGATTTGGTCATGCAAGAAACAACATGTAATCTCTCTAAGAACCATAGAATTTGAATATCGTGGAGCTATTAGTGTAGGGATAAAGGTAGTTTAGATTTGACAACTTCTGGGAGAGATTGGGTTTCTTATTGAGGCCTTTGATATTTATTGTGATAATAAAATTGCAATTCAAGCTACTAGCAACGCTATTGCACATAGTAAGATGAGGCATGTCAAACTTCATGCTCACTAGAGATAGTTGATTCAAGAGAAGGTTTCCATGCTTTTATATTATAGGATAGATAATCAGATTGTTGATTTATTTACAAAGCCTCTATCTGAAGCTAAATTCGCTAAGCTACAAAGAATGATTGAGTTTCAAGGATTTTCAATCATGGGGGAGGTGGAGTGTCATACAGACATAATTTTCTCTCCAGAACATTGTGTTGATTGGGCAGGGGAGGGGGTGTTGAAACCTAAGGTTCTATTGGTTCATCACACCTTTGGAGATTTTGGAGGCAGTTAGTCAAATGATAAAACAATAGAATATAGACTAATAGGATACAATCAATTAAGGTATTGACTACAGTCGAGTGGTCGGCCAACGGAGCAGTTGACTGTAAGATTGATTGAATGGTTAGGCTAACTTGGGAAATTGGCCAGCTAATAGAAGATGAGTCAAATAGACGATGAAACATAGTGGATTTCGTGGAAATGGCTACAACTATTAACACTCATTTGTGGACTAAATCTGTTGCAATTAACGAGAGTTGGTTAGTTTTGGATACTGTAAATAAAGGGCCCTATAAGTCAAATATGTATCGATCATGTGATGAATTATTATCAATCACACATTGTGATGTTATGATAAAAATGTATTGTGCTTAAGTGTTGTGACGATGTCTTTAAACACCACCCATCATCTTGGAGTGTGATCTCTCTTTTACTTATTCCTTTTAGATTTTGTAATATGTTCTTGGTTTAGGTTCATTCCCTAATAGACTGCCTTCATATCCATTTAGGTTTGCTTATTTCTAAGGAGATAAGCGCTAGATGAGTTGGTTATCTTGTATTAGACTCATCTTCCCTACATCTCTAGAACTTAAGGAAGTGGAGCTTAATACAATTTCTATAGCTCCTAATGTGAGATAATCAACTCATCCAACATTGATCTCCTTGGAAATGAATGAATCTAGAAGGCTCTTGAAGCATTTGCATGATATCAATGATGCAATCCACTACTAATTGCTCCTTGCTAGTGTTATAAGGAGTGATTAGTTGCATCTTGCCAGTATTTCAAAGAGTGGTCATCCTTAACACTATGAAAAGTAAGAAATTAAGGAGGGAAGGGTAGTGTCTTAGCATGATGACTCCAATAAGTCTTTACTAAGTCTCAAAAGTGGCGAATAGTGCTATAACAAAGAGCTATTCTATAACATTTATTATGACAAATATTTTTGTGTGACTTTAGAGTAAAATGAATAATCGATATCCTTAGTAAAAATACATACTTGGTAGCCTTCTATAAGTAATTTCATGTACTTTATAGTTTTATGGATTTCAAAAAGCTCCCAATCATTTATATCTTAGCTTAAGTAAAAAAGAATGGAAACAATCAAACTAGAATTGCATGTCTAAGGTTTCCTAGAATTTCTGATCCACAACTAAAGTAACTACCATGATTAAACATGATTAAACATAATTTTATAAAGAATTTAAATTGAAAATGCAATTTTCATATATATATAACCGAAAACTTCTTTTATAAAAAACTAATTTTAACATTATATTAAAAACTTTCTACTATCAATTTTCCCTTCAAAATATATATGTTATGTTTTAGTGTTTGGCTCATTTTAATGGAGTTGTTTTTAGTGAGACTTTTTGGAAGTTTTTTTTTTGGGGTTTTCCCGTCAAATTTCTCTAAAATCTGGTAACAATTTAGTGAAATCACAAACTTGATGGGTAATCCCTGCACAATCAAAGCGTGATAGGAATTGTTCAGGGTGCTGAATCCAAATATGCAGTTAAAAAACCAGTTTAAATAACACAAATCAAGATTTAGCTTCAAAATTTTCCAGAAAATCCAAAAAACCACACTAAAAACAACTTCTATTTTAATTACACAAATTTGATGAGTCAAATTTACAATTTTACACCCAAAAAACACAGGGAAAAAATTGTGTTTATTCTATTTTGTATTTATTGGAGAGTCAGAAGCAACTTGCCTGTAAAAGACAGAGAAAAAAAATAAAATCAGTGTCGGTTTCGAGACGTTGAAATGTTATTTGCCGTATTGGAAACAGACAAACTCTGTAATTTATTTAGAAATACATTCATCATCGAAAAGATTCGAAGCCATGACAATACAGAAAAATTAATTATTCACAACCCTAGCTGGAATTCGATGGAACAATCCTGCCCATTTTCAAAGAGTTTTGGGTTTACTGATAAAGTTGAAGGCAAAGGAGGAAAAAAATTCCAAACTCAATTATTTTATATTTAAATTCTTACATTCCATGATGGAGTTTTGATTGTGGAATAAAATTTAATTTATTTTGAAAAAAATAAAGTTAAATCTACTAAAATTTTTGTGTTTATTTATTTTAATTAATGAAATTAAAAAAATAATTAAATTAAAAAAAAAAATTAAAATTAAGATGAATCACTATTATATAATAAGAGAATAATATTGTTAGATTAATTTGGGATAAGTTATATTTTGTTACAGGAGCAGTTCCAAGAGTCTTTTTTGGGTGGAGATGGTGTCTTGATGGCATGAAGTGGTGGATGAAAGTAGGGAGAAGTGAAGGAAGGTTGGGGAAGCCTCCTAGCCAAGCCCAGGACCTCTCGGAGGTCTGTTTTGCACTAAGATGAATGCCCACGATGTTCTTAATTGTCTAAATAGAGTGACTATGGAAACAAAGTTTTGGGAGCAAAATTGAAGGTGGAAGGAGAAGATGGAGAAGTCTGAGTGGAGATGAAAGATGTGATCTCCCCTGTAGATCAACACAACCTTGCAACTAGCCACATGTATGTATCAATTGATCATTAACATAGTGATATAAACTATGATGGAAAAGATGAGTTGAATTTGAATAACATATATTCTATGCCACAACACTATTTTGATCACTGAACTAACTCTTAAGCTGCAGAAAGTAAATATGAAGAAGAACAACTAACATCTATTTGTTTCCAAGAAATCATAAACAAAATGTTTTTGGACTGAGATTGTAAATTTTTCCAATCATTCTCCCACAAGAGAGGTGATAGGGAAGCCTGCAATCACATGTTTTTATAGCTTAACATCTACTGCAATGAAAGAAAGACATGAAATTCTTTAAACTAAGAACAAGAAAGAAATACAACAGAGGGACCAAAGCCTCTGGGTTGGACCCAAACCCAAGGGTTTCAACCCTCTAACACTAGCTCAGATACAACTTAATAATCAACTTCTCATTATCAGAAAATAGTAGTCTCATACATCATATGCAATTTAACAATGACAATGTCAAGCCCTAGGCCCAATAGCTACTCCTCACTAAATAAAAAATTTGAATCCTAATGAGCCTTTCAGCTCATTTATTTATACAAAGGGTAGCTGATAGAAGCTCCCTTGAAAATAGGAGTGATTCCCTCCTTGATATCGAAAATTATGGATCTTGTCCTCCTTGAGCTTCTTGTGCACTTGGAGATACTTGGTTGTCAATGAATTCGAACTTGTGAGTGAGGATTTGGTGATCTCAAGCCGAGTTAGAGAGTTAAGGAGGTGGAACAGCCTCCCTATATTCCCTCCTGATTGTCTTAATCAAGCCCCTACATAATAAATGCCTCAAAAGTGCTTATTTTCCTGCAATTTAATCACATTAGGCCACATACTATGACAAACACCTTTTACTCTTCTTACTAAGCATATTATAACAAAAAATGTGAATAAATGTGAGAAAATGATAGTTTTAAGGCTGGAGGATAGCATAATGAACTTCAAGGCATATCTATTGATAGGACTTATCAACATATTCAAAGAAATATACATGAAGAAACCCATTGGTTTTGTGTCAAATTTGAATCTTTTCTATCAACTAAAAAATCAATGTATGGTTTGAAGCAAGCCCCTCAAGCTTGGTATGCTAAGATTGAACGATTCTTTCTCAATCTTGGGTTCAAACGTTGTGAATATGATCATAGTTTTTTGTATCACATTGTAATGGTGATAATTTGATTATTGTTTTATATGTTGATGAATTGATTATCACTAAAAATAACATTGAACAAGTTATTAGATTGAATAGTCAACTTGTTGACACCTTTGAGATGACCAACATTGGGCTTTTGCATTTCTTTCTTTGTCTTCAAGTTTTACCATTATTTAATGATATTTTCTCTCTCAACCAAGATATGTATTGGACTTGTTGAAACAATTTAAGATGGATAATTGTAAGCCATGTGCTACACCTCTTCAATTAGGAATTAAGTTGACTAAAGAATGGAAATCCCTAAAATTCGAAGCCACCCTTTATTGATAACTATCTAGTAGCCTTATTTGTTTAAGCCAAGATCAACCTAATATTTATTTTTTTGTTAGTGTGGTTTCTTAATTAATGCAGGATTCATGACAAAGGCACTAGAAATTTGTAAAGGTATTGTTTGTTACGTAAAAGGTACCTCTAGTTTGGTATGAGATATTGTTGAAGATTATATTCATTAGTTGAATTCACGGACTCCAACTAGGTAGGAGACAATGATGAAAGAAAATACACTTTTACGGCTATATGTTTCATCTCAGTGCTAGACCATGATTTGGTCATGCAAGAAACAACATGCAGTCTCTCTAACAACCACATAAGTTGAGGCCTTTGTTATTTATTGTGATAATCAAAGTGAAATTCAGGCTACTAACAATCTTATTGCATATAGTAAGATGAAGCATGTTGAACTTCATGCTCACTGAGAGAGTTGATTCAAGAGAAGGTTGGCATGCTTTTATATTACATGATAGATAATCAGATTGTTGATTTATTTACAAAGCCTCTATCTGAAGCTAAATTCGCTAAGATATAAGGAATGATTGGGTTTCAAGGAGTTGCAATCATGGGGGAGGTGGAGTGTCATACAGACATAATTTCCCCTCCAACACATTGTGTTGATTGGGCAAGAGAGGGGGGTGTTGAAACCTAAGGTTCTATTGGTTCATCACTCTTTTGGAGATTTTGGAGACAGACAGTGAAATGATAAACCAATAGAAGATCAACTAATAGGATACAGTCAATTAAGGTATCGACTACAGTCAAGTGGTTGGCCAATGGAGCAGTTGACTGTAAGATCATTTGGATGGTTAGGCTAGCTTGCTAAATTGACTAGCTAATTGAAGATGAGTCAACTAGGCGATGAAACAAAGTGAAATTCGTGGAAATGGCTACAACTATTAACATTGATTTGTGGACTAAATCCTCTACAATTAAGAAGAGTTGGTTAGTTTTGGATACTATAAGTAAAGGACCCTATAGGTCAAATATGTATCGATCATGTGATGAATTATTATCTCGCAATCACACATTGTGATGTTATGATCAAAATTTATTGTGCTTAAGTGTTGTAACAATATCTTTAGACACTGCCCATCATCTTGAAATGCGATCACTCTTTTAGTTATTCCTTTTAGATTTTGTAATATGTTCTTGGTTCAGGCTCATTCCCTAATAGATTGTCTTCATATTCTTCTATATTCACTTATTTGTAAGGAGATATGTGCTAGATGAGTCGGTTATCTTGTATTAGACTCATCTTCCCTACATCTCTATAACTTAAGTAAGTGGAGCCTAATATAATTTCCATAGCTCCTAATGTGAGATAACCAACTCATCCAACATTGATCTCATTGGAAATGAATGAATCTAGAAGGCCCTTGAAGCATTTGCACGATGTCAGTGATGAAGCCCACGACGAGTTGCTCCTTGCTAGTGTTATCAAGAGTGATTAGTTGCATCTTTCTAGTAGTTCAAAAAGTGTTCATCCTTAACACTGTGAAAACTAAGAAATCAAGAAAGGAAAGGTAATATATTAGCATGATGACTTCAATTAATCCTTAATAAGTCTCAAAAGTGGCAAATAAAGCTATAACAAGAAACTATCTTATAACATTTATTATGACAAATATTTTTGTGTAACATGAAAATAAAGTGAATAATCAATATCCTTAATAAAAATTACATACTTAATAACCTTAATAAATAATTTGATGATTTTTTTTATATATAAGTTTTAAAAAGATCCAAACCATTTATATCTTACCTTAAATAAAAAAAAACTTGAAACAATCAAACTAGAATCGCATGTCTAAAGTTTACTACAATTTGTGATCCGCGACTACTATGATTAAACATAATTTTATTAAAAATTTAATTTTTCTTATTTAACAAATTCGGTTGCTGTATTAATATCTGGAAAAAAAAAAATGTGGGAGCATGAAATCCTGAGATACATGAAGAGCCGGGGTGGATTAGGATCAGAGGAGTTACAAAAAGGGATTTTCTCCTTAATCTTGCTTGTTCTGGCTTTGAGAGAGTCTAGACAGAGATAAACTCTAACAAATTGAAACAGCGAAAACTGACATTTGCATAGCATTTCTAATCTATGTTAACGAGGACAGGGAGGCAGTCCTCATTGCGTGTTGTTGATTACGGAATGGGGCAACAGGGATCAGCAGCTGGGCTTGGGCAGAGGATGAGGTAATAGACACGACCAAGTCGCGTTGAAGCCAGGTCGAAACAGAGACAAGAGGGATCGGTTCTGGAAAGGTTGATTAGATTTAATCAGAATATTCAGAGTAATAAGGGGAACGGATCTGAGCCATATCCAAACGCTGATAGTGATCCTGTTGTAAGCCTGGAAAATCTGAAACCACTTCCACTTGTCAGAGCTGTCTGAGTTGATGCAGAGTAAACTGATTCAGTTCATGGCAAAGGCTGTAGAGACTCCTCGGTATTGCAAAGCAGACTACCCATTGTCTTGTCGCAAGCCTTGTTGGCGTGCCTGTCTACTTGCTTGTTGAAAGAACGAAGGATGTGATGAACCCGCAGATTACCCATTGTCTGATGCAAGAGTTGGCAACGCTAAATGACCTATTGTAGGAGAGCATTCAGAGATTTTTTCTTTTGAGCCATTAAACTAATTACTACCAAAGAATCTCCAAAGCCTTTTGCTAATCTAATACCAAGTCTGATGAGTTGTATTAGCCCTTGATATAGGGCCAATGCTTCTTCCCTGTTATTAGAGATATTCCCTAGACCCCATTCATAGTAGGGGATGCAGTCCCCATTGGCATTGGAGATCAAGCCCCCTGCTCCAGCGATTCCTAGGTTTGACTTTGATGGTCCATCGAAGAAAAGGTAGTAATTGTTGCATGTTTGCAACCAAATTGCAAATTCCTCCTCTTTGAACCTTATTTTCCAACTGTGGGTTTCCTGGCTACGCTGTTCTCTCACTATATTGTCATTCTGAATGCTATGGTTTTTGTCCAGGATATCGCTGATGAAGCTCCTTTCTTCAACACTGTACACTGTTGCATCAATGTTGCTTTGAATTTTGACAGAAATAGTTTCAAGGGCTAGAATCTTAGCCTTGTTGCAGGCAATTCTTGTAGTCGAGTTCTTGTCCTTAAAGATTTTCCGGTTTCTTACTAGCCGGATACTCCATAACATGGTGTAGGGGAGAGTGTTCCAGACCCTCTTCACTAAGTTGCTCCTCTTATTTTTCCAAGGACAGTTCTTTTTCCAATATTGAATCACTTCACCTATGGAATGCTGGGAACTCCAAGGGAAATTATCAATGGGGTATAAATTTTTCCCGTAGTCAATAGCAAAAGGACAGTCTACAAAGAGGTGTTGCATAGATTCTTTCGCAGCGTAGCAGTTCGGGCAGCGAGATGGACCATTGATACCCCTCTTTTGTAAATTCTCTGTTGTTAGGATTTTCCCTTTTAACAGGGTCCAGATAAAAAATTTAATTTTTGGGAGAGCCTCTAACTTCCACACCATTCTCCAGTGATTCCATATTGGCATAGGGAAAGTGTTGTAGCAGATGTGCTGGTGGGCTACTTGAACAGTGTAATATGAACCAGTTGGGTCCCATCGAAAGCCATCCATCTCATTCTTTTTGACGGGAGCTTTGCTGTGGAGGAGAGATTGCAGAATGGATAGGCTAGGATTGAGATCATTGGGAACATCAGGAAAAGACCATCCAAGCCAGAGGTGGTATAGAGGATCCCAGCTAGAAATTTGATCTAGATAATGGACACCATTGTTGTTAAGAAAAGAGAGAATAGGAATGGTTTCTTCTTGACTATTTATTGGCTGCTGTCCCAGAATTTTATCAGCTCCAATATTAAAACTGGCTCCTCCCTTAGGCACTTTGGATATATTCTGCGCAATGAACGGAATAGCATTTTTACATAAGCGCCAAATTTTTGAAGAATCTCTATTGGGAATAGCAGAATCTAGCAACTGTTGTCTTGGGCAGTTCAAATATTTGGTTTCCAGAACCCTTTTCCACCATGTAGAAGAACCAGTGATAAGCCTCCAAGAAATCTTCCCTCCAAAGGCAAGGTTTAGAAATTTGGGGGGTCTAACGCCGAGACCTCCTCTGTCCTGGGTTTGAATGACTTGTTTCCAATTGACTAAATTGAATTTCTTTTTGTCGTTTTTCCCTCCTTGCCAAAGGAAATGATGGAGGATTACTTCCATTTTGTAATGAAAGGAAGCTAGGGCTTGGTATAGAGAGAAATGATAAAGGGGGAGAGAAGAAATACCAGATTTAAGGAGGATGAGGTGGCCTACTGGGTTGAGCCAAAATGAACCCCATTGCTGTACTTTCCGCTTCACCTTATCAATGATGATATCCCAAGTTCCTGCCTTCAAAGGTCCTAGGCTCACTAGCATGCCCAGATAAGAGAAATGCGTCCACTCAAGATTGCAAGGGACTCCAAAAATATTTACGATATTATGGATGACCTGATTTGTTGCACTCCATCCAAATATACAACGTTTTAACTGATTGACCAAACCTCCAGAGTACCCCATAAATTTGTCGAGAAGATTCTTGAACCTCCTTGCTATAGTGGTGGAGGCTCCTCCAATTAGCAAGGTGTCATCGGCGAACTGAGAGTGGTTGATATTCCTGACTCCATTCCCAAATTTGATTGCAGTGATGAGGCCCACTCTTCTGTTGTAGTCCAGAGCTTGACTAAAGGATTCAGCCATAAGAATAAAAAGATACAAGGAAAGGGGGCAACCCTGTCTGAGACCCCGGGAGGATTGAAGAGCTTCACCTGGTCTACCATTAACCAAAGGGGAAATCCAAGGCCCAGATATGCAAGCAGTGATGAGGCTAATGAAGGGCAACTCAAAACCCATCTTTTTTAAAACAGTTATAAGGAAAGAGTGCCTAACTCTATCAAAGGCATTGGCAAGGTCAAGTTTAAGGATAAACCATTTCTCCTTCCTAGAGAGGCTCGAGTGAATGGCTTCTTGAACTAGAAGAATGGAGTCAGTAATTTGTCTGTTGGCCAAGAACCCTCCTTGGTTTTCCGAAATCAAAAAGGGGAGGAGGGGTTTGAGGCGAGAGGCAAGGATTTTGACAGAATTTTGTAGGAGGAATTGCAGAGGGAAATGGATCTAAACCGAGAAAAGAAGTGGACCAGTTTTCCTTAGGGATGAGAGCAAGAAAAATGACATTAGTATATCCTCCTATTTTACCCTTTCTCTGGATCCATCTGATCATCTTAGTCAAATCTTTTTTATTAAACCCAAAACACTGTATAGAAACAAATGAGAAATCCATCGGAGCGAGTCCGAGTCCGCTTTTATATGACATAAATCTTCTTTTATACCCAACTAATTTTAACATTATATTAAAAACTTTCTACTTTCATTTCTCCCTTCAATATATATATTGTATTTTGTCGTGTTTCGGGCATTTTAATTACACGAATTGAATGACTGAAATAAAAAAAAACGGAAAAAAAAAAGTAATTGAGCTTATTTTATTTTGTATTTATTCGAGAGAGAGGCAACTTGCAAGTAAAAGACTAAAAAAAACTTAAAAAATAAAAATAAAAATCTGTGTAGGTTTCGAGACGCTGAAATATTATTTGCAGTATTGGAAACAGACAAACTCTGTAATTTATTCAGAAATATATTCATCATGGAAAAGATTCGAAGTTATGATAATACAGAAAAATTAATTATTCACAACCCTAGCTGGAATTCGATGGAATAATCCTGCCCATTTTCAAAGAGTTTTGGGTTTACCGATAAAGTTAAAGCCAAGGGAGGGAAAAAATTGCAAACTTAGTTATTTTATATTTAAATTATTGAATTCCATGATGGCTGGAGTTTTGATTACAAAATAAAATTTATTTTATTTTTTAAATCTATTAAAAATTTGTGTTGGTGTATTTTAATCAATGAAATTAAAAAATAAATAAACTTTTAAAAATTTCAATAAAAAGCGAGATGAATCACCATTATATAATTAAAAAACAACGGTGTTAGATCAACTTGGGATAAGTTATATTTTTCATAGATTTTGAATTTTTTTAAGAATTTGGGTTATTTTTAGAATTTGGAAAATATTAGGTTTAAATATTTATAATTTTTTTTCCATTTTTTATTAAATTTATGGTAGGAAAATTAATCATTTTGTTATTTATTATTACAAAAACAAATTTGAAGAAATGTGTAATGTGTATTTTGTATAACAATATTAGGTTTAAATATTTATGATTTTTTTGTCAATTTTTTATTAAAATTATGGTAGGAAAATGAATCATTTTGTTATTTATTATTAAAAAACAAATTTGAAGAAATGTGTAATGATTATTTTGTGAAATTTATATTGAAAATGCGCATTTTGTAAAGTTTACATTTTAAGGAAGAAAGCAACATCTCAGATATATCTTTTTTAACATAGCTGAATTATGGAACAATAAGCTCTAATAAGGTTCATATATAACTTATTTTTTGAAATAAAGGTTTTAATACTCCCTAATAGGCATGAGTGTAAGGGTTGGGATTTTGGATTCCTAAAAGATTGTTTAGCATTAGGGCTTTTGACATCTAAAATCTTCTTTGATGGCATTGGTTAGTTCTACATATATGAGTAATGGGAGATAAATGGTTTTTCTCTTGATTCTATAATGGTAATTGTTAAGTTTCACATCTACCTAAGATGGCCATTTGTAAAATATTCTCATCAGAGTGTATGTGTTGTCAATTACATGTAACTCAATTAGTTGAGAGGAAGTTGAGTTATTATTTTTCACCTTTGAGTTCAAATCCCACCTTGTTATATGCTTGTTCTCTTCCAAAGTGAATTAATGATCTATTTTGGACCTTTAACTCTTATTTATTCTACTTCATAGAGAAACAATGACTCTAATTTATCCTACTTTATATAAAACCAAAGGGAATTAATGATCCATTTTGGAAGTATAATTTATCCTACTCTATAAAGAAGCAACGTTTTATCCTTCTTCATAGAGAACCAATTATAAGCCTAATTTATACTACTTTAGAGAAAACCAACTTTAGACCGCCATTTATAAATTATGCTCATACAAAGTGAGTTCTAGAATACATGCTTAGGATTTGTGTAGACAAGAAATGAGCATCATCAAGTTACAAACATTCAATGGAATCAAGCTCTCATAACTATACTAATAGCTTAAGCTACAACATTTCCTTTTTTATTTTGATTACATTATAGTTCTACAATAGTTATACAATTGATTTAATTTCTTATCTCCATATTAAGTTATGATTGAGGCAGTCCATTATCGCCAAATTTTCTATTAACATCTTGCCTATTACCATTAATATTCCTCATACAACATATAAATTACTTACATTTTCTCTATATTATATTTCTTAATCCTCTTTTTAATTCGATATTATTTGTAACAACATTAACCTCTTTATATTAATCATCTTATTATAACCAATATAATTATTTTGTCTTAAAACAACCACTTAAAATATTCATCCAATCTCATTTTATATTTGGGAAAATGTATAAGTAATGGCTCTCAAATATTTGAAAAATTAAAAAGAGAAAAAAGAGTACATGGTTGATGATATGCTAAAAACCCAATATATGAAATGTATTACAATTTTATATATTACTCAAATTTAGAGTTTGAATTTAAATGCTAACTCATCTCACATGAGGAAATAACATTTAATAATCAAAGATCAATAAACACTTCTTAATTGAAGTTTCATGTGAGCTACACCTATCCTTGTATTACGCCAAACTTCAATATAAGGGCGCCCCTCTTCTATCCAGCGACAAATCTAATAGAGGGTAAGCTAACCACTTATATATTAATGTCGGATTTGAGATTCATGTCTTAGATAGATTTAGTGTACAAATTGAAATTTTAGATCGATTTAATGCGATTATTAAAATTGAAGAATATGCTTGAGATAATTGAATATTAAGATAAAGTTTTAAATATAAATGTTATATTTGTTAAAAATAAATGTTATATTGACTGTTATTTTCTTATACCGTAATAGTTATAAGTTATTTATGTAATTATTAATAATAAAACGCAGCAGTAACGGAATGAATATTCAAAATGAGTTAATTGAAATATTTTTTTATTATTTTTTTTTATTTTAAAGATATAGTAATTATATAAATTAAATAGATAATAAATGTTTTTTTGGTCAAATAAGAGTGGAGTCTTCTATTAACCGAAAGAAATATTACATACTTTATAAGCCTTTCCAATGTAAGGACCAACATGAGCTAACTTTATAAAGGGTAACCAATTACACAGCCCGAAAAAAAAAACCCTAAAACCCTCAATCTGAGGCTTACAAAAATTCTCCATCCAAGATCTCGTGAGATTCGACAGTCACGAAACTAACATTTTGGCAACAAGCGTCCCTTTTACCCGGTGCACGGACTCGATAAGGAAAGTGAACTAGAGTTTAAAAAATGTTTGGGTCTGGTTTGAAACATAAGTTTTGAGCACTTTTAAAACCCGAAACCTATACGATAAAGCCCCTGATGATCTGATGTTCCTCCAAGATGTCAGAGCAAAAACCTGTACGATCTTTAATTTCCTTTTCAGACCTGATGAGGAAAATAAACCACTTATCTATAAAGCATCGAGTCCATTTTTGTGGTTATCCTCCAATTACTTTTCCACCTGATGGCCATACGATTACAAAGGCAGTCAAGCTCTGTGGCCGGCAACCTGCTAAGAGGCTTGCTAATTACCAAGTGCCTCTCCCCAATGGAAAGCTCCGTTTTGCGCAATTTCCTTCTCTCCTGCCCCCCCCCCCCCCCCCCCCTTCCCGCCTTTTTTTCAAACAATTGTGAAAGACTTACAACCCCGCTTTCTCCGGCGTCCACTAGTCTTTCTTCTTGTTCAGACCTAATGGTATGGAAGTTTCCCATGTCTTTGTCTACCTGTTTTTGACAATCCTCCCGCAAATTCCCCAAGGGTGTTGAATCCCACGCATACCTACTGTAATTTTCTTTGCACAACACTTCTTCATTCGCCAAACGATCAGCGAGCAAATTGGTTTTTCTTCGCACATGAACGAGGCTGGCCAGTCTCAAGGTTTGTAGGTGGGAATGAATACGCTGAAAAACCTGCAAAATTCGCCAATGTTTGGATACTTTTCCAGGTGCTTTTCCATTACAAATCTGCTTGGCCACATTAATAACCAATTCCGAGTTAGCTTCAATAATTGCATTGTGAGAATTTGACTCAGTTAGTATTTCCATGCACTACTCTAAGGCCATAAGCTCCGAGATGTTGTTTGTAGCCATTCCCAGATAAATAGATAATAAATGTTAATAGACATTAAAATATTTATTAATTAAAAAAATGTTATTATTTTATTTAAAATTATTAATATTTGAGTTATATATATATATATATAAATAACATGTAAATAGATTTTGCTACAAATATCATGGTTACTAATACATAGACTAAATATACTATATATATATATATATATATATATATATATATAATTGGTAACACATTTATATGACATTTTTTTAATTAATTAATTTAACTAAAAAGATAGAAAATGCATAATTATTTTTGAGATGAAGTTAAATTTACAACTATTTTTAAGAATATTTTGTGGAAATGAAATCATTACCACATAGTTAATAATTATTGATAATTAAATTTAAATTCTAAAAAACTTATTCCAAAATAAATAAACCTATTAAGATAACAAAACAACAATCACATAGTATAACAAAGATATTAACACTCAATTGATACTATTAGAGAAGTGAAGATAAAGATCACCTCAAGAAGAAAAGGCAAAATCATTCCCTATTCTCGTAAAAGAGGCAGAGGAACTGAGTCACTAATTATTTTGACTCTTGAAAATCCATATTCAGTCACAACTCAAGATTTAGGGCTTGATTCACTATTGATATGTGATGTATCACTGGTCTTTTATACATCTTATACATTAATTTTGTTTCATATATACGTGGCAATGCATTTATTTAACGCTATGGATGCTTTAGAAACTAACCAAAAAAAATTGAATATTTTTGTACTTATTAAATTTTGTTGATTTTTTTGTTTTTTCAAAAGTCTCAACGTCTGGGTCCCGCTGTATACCCCACCCACGGGTTCACCAGGAGGCGGGCATTCTTGGGGATATACCATCCCTTTACCTCGCACGCCTCCGCCGCAACGCGAGGCAGGAGCAGGGGAGTGGAGGGGTGCAGCCTGAACTTTTCCTTCCCTACCGCCTGCAGGTATGGAAGTTTTGGGATGTCCATCTCCTTGAGTCACCGCCGATTCCGTCCCATGGCAATGGTTAATGAGCCTCCCATAGGGCATTAAATGTTCGCTTAGCTGCATACTCCTTACGCCAATAACACACGCGGGCGGTGAATTGATAAATAAAAAATAGCGGCGATGTGTTATCGACTAAGGAATATGCAGCTAAGCGGACATTTAATGCGCAGCTAAGCAGACATTTAATGCCCTATAACAAGCTCGTTAACCATTGCCCATCCCACAACTGAGTCTATTTTCTCCTGCAATCTTTTCAACATCTTAGGGGTGGCGTATCAGCTCTGCAATTGCCCATTCCACTGTGCTCGAAGACGTGTCAGTTGCGGCTGTGAACAGGTCCTGCACATCACATCATAAAAAATTGATATAGTTAATAAAAAATTTGTTCGAATGTCGAATGTCATAAAGAGGTTGTTATACTTTTAAATCCTTAAGTAACAGGTATTTACACAAATCTTGAAAAGAGGAAAATGGTGTCTCTGAAATTTTGAACATTTTCAAGCATTAATTGAAATTGAAATCTTGAAATGACAGGTTTCAATCGAAAACCTTAGATAAATGTAACATTTTCGAGCATTAAATGAAATTGAAATCCTGAAATGACTGGTTTTTATGGAAAGCCTTAGATAAATGTAAATGTCCGGACAACAAACTGTTACTTCAAAATTTCCTGAACGCTCAATCACATTCATAAGCGCGTGACAACTCGCAAGTTAAAGAGACAAATACAAAAGGAAAATCAGAGCGCTTACTGCAAGGATCTGACATTTAATGTGCTTAATCAGAAACAGACAAAGCCTGTGTAATGGCTTCCACATTGACATTTAATTTGCCGTGCTGCAAACAGACAAAGTCTGTGATGGTTTTTGTGTTTATATAAAAATGCAATCAAAGAAAAGATTCGGTATTACATCACAGTAGAAAATAAAATATGGAAAATTAGTGATAGTGAAAAGGAGTCCTCTAGCGAGGCTGAGGAATTTTTCATTTTTTGAATTGCCCACCACTAAAAGCCGAATTTGGATAAAAAAATTGTAAGAGCAAGGGTTGAATCATGTTTTTGAGAGTAGAAATAGATTCAACATTTTTTTAGGGCGGAAACAGATTCAACACCATCAAAAAGTCTAAGACATCTAAAATTATGAATTTTAACAAATTTTACTTAGATTTACAAAAATTCCTGCAAAATTTTTTCAAAATATCGCTGAAATTCCAATAACTTTCAAGGCAAAAAAACATAATTGTTAGACTAAAACTATTGAAAATAGTTGCTTTCTATCCATAGTTGCTTTCAAAGCTGGCTAGATGGAGCACCGCTTTCTTTCCCACTGTTTTTGGAGACTGAGTTGTCTAATTATATTTTACTATGTTTTCGGTTTATTTGGTTGGAAACCTTATGGAATCTGTCGAGTAAGATTTTGAATTTGTATTATTGAAAATGTATTTTTTTTACTAGTATCTAAAACATATAGATTTGGTTAATTACACCATTTAAATTTATAATTAAAAAATAATAATAAATTTTAAATAAATTAACTAATATATATATATATACCTCACAATAAATACAGCATTTCAAGCAAACTTAAAAAAATACATTAATTTATTAATTATATATAAAATTTTAATGGAAATTTATTTTATTACTTAAATTTTTAAAAATATTTAATATATAATAAGTTTAACTATTTCAAAATATATCAACTTTTATGAGGGTGATGGATGACATCTTGCGGCCCTTCACCAACTCGTTCATGGTTGTATATCTAGACGACATCCTCATCTTCGGCAAGAGTTGGGAAGAGCACCTGCAACATATTCGACAAGGCCTCCAACCTTGAAACAGCGCAAACTATGTGTTAACTTGGAGAAATTCACCTTTGTCATAAGTGAGGTCCAATATAAAGGCTACATCATTGATGAGAAATGCGTGCATGTGGATTTGGCTAAGATCCAAGTCATTCGGGATTCGCTAGCCCCAACCACTCTAACAAAGCTTCGCAACTTTTTGGGCCTTGCCAATTTTTATCGGAGATTCGTGTTGGGATTCTCTAATATCACTTGGACTTTGAGTAAAGTTACTAAGCGCAGAGAAAAAGTAAAGTTTTATTGGTTTGAGTCCCAACAGAAAACATTCGTTGAGCTGAAGCACCGCCTCTTCTATGCATCTGTACTCACATTGTCATACCTGCAACAACCATTTGAAATTGAGACAAATTCCTCCAACTATGTTATTGGTGTGATTCTCACCCAGCAAGGGAATCTGGTGGCCTATCACAGTGAGACATTTTCTAATATAATTCAGAAATACCCCACATATGATAAAGAGATGTATTATATCATGCAAGCTTGTCGGAAATGGAAACATTACATTGTGGGGAAGGAGATAGTCATCCAAATAGATCACCAACTTCTTTCATTTATCTATACACAAGGGAAGTTGTAAAATGATCGGCAACCTAAGTCGTCTACATAACTCCAACAATTCCACTTGAACATTAAATATAAGAAGGGAAACAAAAATCATGTTGCAGATTACCTCAGTTGGCCCCTAGTTGCAACACTGACCACTGTTCTCAACTCTTGTGGCCACGAGACCTATGGATCGCTGCCACTATACAAAAATGATCCATAATTCACCACCACATACCAAAGGTTAGTGTATGGAAAGCAAGCTCCAAATTTCCATCTCCATGACGCACTATTATGCTATCTGCGCCACTTTTGTGTTCCTTCAAGCGAGCATGCCACGCTGATTTGGGAAGCACACTACAATCAGGTCGCATGAGATTTCAGTGTAGATAAAATTGTGGTCATACTAAAAAAATATTTTTATTGGCCAAAATTGTGACCAGAGGTTAGAAAATATATCAAATTTTGTGATGCTTGTGCCATCGCTAAGCCAACCATCAAGAAGCAAGGTATGTACACTCCTCTACCTACTCCCATCAAGCATTGGGAATCCATCTCCATGGACTATATATCAGGTCTCTGTTCTACCAAACATGGTAATGACTGTGTATTTGTGGTCGTGGACATATTTTCTAAGATCGCTATATTGGCAATTTGCAAAAAGAGTACCACAACAGAAGGCACTACCAAATTCTTTTTTGAACGAGTATGGGTTCATTTTGGGGTCCCACAGAGCATTGTAGCATATCAAAATAGGAGCTTCCTAAGCACATTTTGGTCGAGCCTCTAGACATTATTGGTCATCAAGCTCACCAAGTCCACTGCATTTCATTCCCATACTAATGGTCAAACAAAGGTTGTCAATAGGATGATAGTGCACATGCTACACATGTACAACTCCAACATCCACGAACCTCGGATGAGAGTCTTACTTATGTGCAACACAATTATAGCAAAGTTCTCCATAGCTCCACTGGGTGCAATCGTTTTCAAGTGGGTTTGGGATTTCAGCGATTGTGTCTTATTGATGTTGCCATGCCTCATGTGACTACACGGATAGAATACACAAATGTATACTCTAAAGCTGATAAAGCAACCCGATTTATTGAACACTTCCAACACATCATTCAACAGGGGCACGACATCTTGGATAAGTCCAATGTCAAGTACAAGAAGCGGCATGATTAGCATTGGGCACCACACAAATTTCAAGTGGACGACAACATTTGGTTGCACTTGCAGAAATTACACATTGTTGGAGCCCATCGAAAGCTCAACTTTGATATGGGCCTTAAACCATCGCCAAGTTTGCGAGAGACAATGTTTTTGAGCTCAACATTCCCCCATTCCTTGCCCTGCACTTAGTGTTCAATGTGGATTGCCTTCGACCATACTTTCCACCATTGTTGGACACATCAAACATTGCAGAGAAACTAACCCCAATAGAGATAAACCCAGACTGCATGTAACATGCCACAACTTATTAGATCATGGACACGCAGATCAATAACACTCATCAGCGCAAGATCCAATTGTATCGGGTTGTCAAAGTTGGCCAACTCTTGCACCAAGGCAAGTGGCTCACTAGGGACCAAATTCAACAGAAGTTTCTCCATCTCATGGGGGCACTTAACGCAACGGGGACCATTACATCCTAAGGGGGAAGGACTGATCCAAGTGGATATTGGTGGCCACCCACCTATTCCACTTGGACCCTCCACCATTATTTCTTTCAATTTCCTTAATTATAGCACAATTTACTATTTTTCGTAGTTTTTTGGGTCTTGAACTTCTAGATTCGTTTTGAGACCTTAACCGACATTTTTTTTAAATGGTCAGACCTGTGTCGTGCGATAGGGTTTATATTCGAAAGTTGTATTCCTGAGATAGATCTTTCTTATGATGTATCATACGCATCGAATGGAAATCGTATCCCAAAGTTACAACCCCAGAAGTTGATGTACTAATTTATCCCAATGGGGCCCACGGACTTTTGTCACTTCGTCTCCCAGGGTTAAGGTTTTGGATGTATAGGGTTTTCCATTGTTTCTCAATAATAAATAGGTCTTCAAACCTCATTGTAACATAGTTTAGAAGGCATGTCACTGCCACATATCTTCTCGTAGATAAACTACCATCCCCTAAGCTAGTTTATTTCCTTTCGCATGTAAACAATTTTCAATACTTTGTTATTAATGAATTGAAACTATGTTTTCATTGTATCTTTATGTTTCTGTTTATATATGTATTTCATTTCGTTCCTTCATAAATCCATATCACAATATATAGAAATTTTCCTAAATGCAACTCCAGAAATCATCTGGAAGGTCATTAAATCACTGCATGATAAAGATGATGCCAAAGACAACATAGCAATGGTAAAAAGTCAAATTATAGGCGGGGGGAGGGAAGTGGGAGTGTTTCTTCATCATCACATTCCACATGGCCCAACCCCTCAGCGTTCTCATCATTTTTTGTTCATATAACCACACCTAGTGCACAACCTGGGATCAAATCGACACTTATAAAAGGAAAAGGAGAAAATTGACAAGTTGGTCAGTAAGTATCTTCTATGGAGTGATGTTCCTTTCAACATTGCCAAGACCAATCCATTCTACGAAGCTATGTTTGATATTGTTGTTGTTGTTGTTGATCCAAGGTACAAAGCCCCTACCTTTGCGGAGTTGAGAGGGCCTCTTCTTCAAAATGAAAAGGTTGATTGCACTGCTAGATTGGAGCAGTTTAAGACATCATGGGAACACGTTTGATGCACAATGATGTCAGATCATTGCACTGACCAAAAGGGTAAGACCCTTCTTAACTTCTTGGTTAGTTGTCCCAAAGGGATAATATTTATGAAATATGTTGATGCATCTGTACAAATTAAATATGCACATTTATTATGTAAATTGTTGAATACATTCATTCAGGAAAAAAGTCCACAAAGTGTTGTCCAAGTCAAAATGAACAACGCTACAAATTATGTTGTTACTAGAAAGTTGCTTATGGAAATATATCCTAACTTGTTTTGGACAGCTTGTGTTGGACATTGTATTGACTTGATATTAGAGGATATAGGGAAAATTCATTTTGTGAGGGATATTGTTAAATCATCCAAGAGCATAACAAAATTTATATATAATCATGCACTTGTGCTTAACTTGATGAGAAGATTCACCAACAACAAAGAGTGGGTCCATCCTGCCATTACATAATTTTCCACTATTTTCATATCTCTTTACTATTTGTTGAATTCTATGTGGGATGTGAAGACCATGTCTCTTTAACAAGAGTGTTGTGTTTTATTTGCTAGCCGCAAGCCAAAGGGAGAGAGCATATGCAAACTAGTTTCATATGATCCAAGCATTTGCGCAGGAGTGGAGGAGGTGTTTTCTATTTCAGAACCTTTGGTAAGGGTTTTTCAGTTGGTTGATGGAGACAAGCACGCAATGGGCTACTTATATCAAGCCATGGATATGACCATAGAATCCATTCATGTGTATTATGAAATTAAGGGAGACGAGGAGTTTGAGAAACAACAGTTGTTATGGAGAGTGATTGCTGAGCGATGAAAAAATACCCTCCATCCCCCAATTCATAATGTAGGTATCCACCTCAACCCTGCTTTTTCTTACTCTTGTAGTTTCATATTTGATGTTGAGTTGATGGATGGATTCTTCTTGTGTTTAGAGGATGGTGACATTTGGGCAAGAACATGAAAATATTTCTAAAGAAATGGAAATATATAAGATGGCAGCTGACACATTTGGTTTTACCATGGCTATTAAAAATAGAATAACCAAAATACTAAGTAAGATTCAGTGTGTTCCAACTTTTAAATTTCACAATTCATTGTTTCTTCATAATTTGTTTTAAGTTTAGAATTTCAATGTTTTAACTTTTATGGTTTTCTTATTTTCTTTTAACTTGTAAATGTTTAGTGGGGGGAAATTATGGTGGTAGAGTACCCCATTTCCAAAAACTTTCCATTTGAGTACTTAGCGAAACATGCAGTTCCTCCTAGTGTGAATGCAACTGGAGTGTATTTGACCAAATACACACCAAAAACAACAATAAGTAAAAACAAATTGAATTAAATGTTTGAATTCATTATCAATTATAATTTATTATTTTTAATATTTAAATTTTATAAGCACTGATTTACAATCTATGACCCTAACACAAGTTGGAGTCCTAGCATCACAATGATATGGTCTACATCTACTACAATCTTCGATTGTAGGTGAGATGACTTCAGAAAACCCCTGAAGTGGAAGCCATCTAATTGGACTATATTGACATAGTTATTACATCGAGGGTTGTGATTGAAAGGCTTATCATGGACTCAATCCCTGATTGGTTAGAGGTGGATCCAGAGGCACTGGAGGTTGAGGAGGTAGCAACTGCAGGGTAAGGAGAGGTAAAAGAGGAGGCGATACTAATTTACAATCTATGACCCTAATATAGGTTGGAATCCTAACACCTCAATGTTATGGTTTACGTCTACTACAATCTCCAATTGTGGGTGAGAAAACTTTAGAAAACCCCTGACGAGGAAGTTATCTCATTGGACCATATTAACAACATTGTTGCATGTAGGATTGAAATTGAGAGACCTATCATGGGCTCCATCCCTGATTAGTTAGAGGTGGATTCAAAGGTACTGGAGGTGGAGTAGGTAGCAACTACAGGTGAAGGAGAGGTAGAGGAGGAGGAGGTACAAATTTACAATCTAGGACCGTATTACAAGTTGGAGTCCCAGCATCTCAATGACATGATCTACATCCTACTATAATCTATGATTGTGGGTGAGACAACTTCAAAAAACCCTTGACGTGGAAGCCATCTCATTGGACCATATTGACACCACTGTTGCATGGAGGGTTGAGACTAAGAGGCCTATCATAGACTTGGTCCTTGATTTGGAGGTGGATTCGGAGGCATTGGAGGCGAAGGAGATAGCAACTGCAGGGTAGGAACTACAGGGCAAGGAGAAGTAGAGGAGGAAGTGGAGGAGGAGGGGGAGGAGGATACAACTTATATGTTAGCTTTCTTTTCATATTTATGTGGCAATGCATTTATTATTTAAAGCCGTGGATATTTTAGATGCTAAAAGGTTTTTTGAAAAAAAAAATTATACTTTTTAAATTTTGTCGATTTTTTGCCAATTTTTTTAAAAATCTGGACTTTTTCAATTTCCAAACGCTTATAGATTTATTCCAGGGTTTGACTTTTTCCACATTTTCCACATGGAATATATTTTAAAATTGTTTTTACCTAATTAAAAACTAATTAAGAAGTCCTGTGTAAAGAAACAGGCTCATAACATAACATAATGCACAGAGTGAAAGTCTTCCCCAAAAGACCAATAGAATAATTCAAGTTACATGATTTTTCCTTAATAAAAATGACAAATCTGCCTGGCATAGCATGTCATGGCAAGTCATTAATACCAATGTGACAACTGAATTATGAAACCAGGAATTTCTCGTTGTCTTCTATACCTTTGAAATATTACAGAATATAACTATTATAGCAGACTTGATAAGGTGCTAAGCGATCATCTCAAACCCTAAACGCTGACCTCAATTTCCAAACTGTTCCCTGAAGGCGAAGGCCGACTAAATGCCACCCGTTTTCCTTTGCGAGGTCCTTATTTTCATACACTGGTGTACCAAACAGTCCTAATAACAGGCTAACAAACTCTATTAGTTGTAGAGATGGTGGGGAAGACGGGCAACGGGAGCCGCGAGCAGAGGCACTGCCTTCTGCAAAGTGAGCCCGTAAGCTTCCGCCATGTCCAAATTCTCGGGAAGCTGGCCCTCAGGGAGAGACCAGTCGAAGGAATGGAGTAAGGAAGCGAGCATTAACTGAACCATGCGGATCCCCATGCTCACGCCCGCACATACCCGCCTGCCCGCGCCGAAGGGGATTACTTCGAAGTCGGTTCCCCTGACGTCGACTGCGCTGCCAGCGAACCGTTCGGGGTCGAACTCCAGCGGCCTCTCCCACACGTCGGGGTCGCGCTGTATGCCCCACGCGTTCACCAGGAGACGGGCATTCTTGGGGATATAGTATCCCTCTACCTCGCACGCCTCCGCCGCAAGGCGAGGCAGGAGCAGGGGAGTGGAGGGGTGCAGCCTGAACGTTTCCTTCACCACCGCCTGCAGGTATGGAAGTTTTGGGATGTCCGTCTCCTTGAGCCGCCGCCGATCCCGTCCCACCACGGAGTCTATTTCCTCCTGCAATCTTTTCATCATCTTGGGGTGGCGTATCAGCTCTGCAATTGCCCATTCCACTGTGCTAGCAGACGTGTCAGTTCCTGCTGTGAACAGATCCTGCACATCACATCATAAGAATTGATATAGTTAATAAAAAATTTGATTCGAATGTCATAAACAGGTTGTTATACTTTTAAATCCTGAAGTAACAGGTATTTACTAAAATCTTGAAAAAAGAAAATTGGTATCTCTGAAATTTTGCAAAGTCACTGTAACAGTTTTGAGCATTAATTGAAATTGAAATCCTGAAATGACAGGTTCTGTCAAAACCCTTTATCTAAATGCAATGTCCAGACAACAAACTGTTACTTCAAAATTTCCAATAAAATTCCCCAGCGCTCAGTCACATTCATAGACCGTGAACAATATGAAAATCAGAGCGTCTACTTCAAGGATCTGACATTTAATTTGCATCATCAGAAACAGACAAACCCTGTATAATGGCTTCCGCATTGACATTTAATTTGTCGTATTGCAAACAGACAAACTCTGTAATGGTTGGTGCGTTTATAAAAAAATGCAATCAAAGAAAAGATCCTGTATCACATGACAGGAGAAGAAAAAATAGCAGTGGTGTATAATGAGAATTTTTGAAAGTTTTTTCGGTGGGTTTTTCTGGTTAAAATCTGGCAACAATTTATTGGAATCCCAAGTTTGATAGCTAGTTTCTGCACAATCAAAGTGTCCCAAGGTTTTTTTAGGGCGCTGAATCCAAATATGCAGTTAAAAAACCATTTTAACTGCAACAAATCAAGATTTAACCTCAATTTCTTCCGCCAGATTCCATCACCGGAATCTCCAAAAAATCGCATTATAAACAACTTCGAAAAAATATGGGAAATTATAGCACCTCTTTTTTTCCATATGTTTTGGTTTCACTTTTTGTTTTGGAGACTCTACACAGGGTTGTGAACTATATTTTACTATGTTTTTGGTTTATGGGGCTGGAAAACACTATGGGAGCACAAAACACTGTGTTTGTGATTTATTGGTTTTCAATCATTTGAAACTTTGATTTTTTGTTATTTAAAATGTATTTTTTAGAGTTTAAAATGTATTTTTTAGGGTTTAAATGAATTTGAAATCTAAAATACATGGATTTTGTAAATTATATTATTTACAAAAAACAAAACAAAACAAATACTACAATATCTCAAACAAACCAAAATAATACATTCTACCTGTAAACTGACCTAATATATACATTTTACCAGTGTCCCAAAATAATACATTCTACCCTTGTCCCATTAATGTGTTAATCTACCTGTAAGCTGACTTAGTACCTACAATTTCATTCTAACCCTTAAACTAGTAATACTAATTATTTTTCTCATAAAAACCCTTAAATTAGTAATATTAATTCTTTTCCTAATATAATAAAATTAAAAAAAAAAAATAGAATACAACTATTAAATTTGATGTATGTATGACTATGAAAAATGTTATAACAACTTAATGAATATATCTCTGTAATGCTTCCCACCTTGTTATTAACACACAGATAATGTTACACACAGACAGATAATGTTATAAAAAACATATTTATAACATTATAAATTTTAATAAAAAATCGAAAAAAAAATCTTCTTTCTTATTTCATTTTATTATTTTTTTAATTTTATGACTGATATTCTGTACATCCTGTGGAAGGTCCAAATGTATTGAGCCTTTCACCCTTATAACCTTATAAGGCAGAGATCTCAGCTAATAGCACTTACGCTATACTTCCTTTCCTTTCCTTTGGAGTGCAACATATTTCCTTTGGAGTGTTTAATCACATCCTCTTGTGTTTCTGGCTGTAATTCAGTTGAATATTTCAGCACTGATAAACAACACTTTTTGCAGTGGTATGATCCGGATTGTTCACAGTTTTTTGTTCATTGTGTCCACGTTTCAAATCCCAAAGGGAATCCATCATCAGAACGAATCAGAAAGATAGAAAATGAATGAAAAATTGTCCTCAAGTTTCTGAATTCCAAGAGATCCAAGGTTCTAAACGTGGAGATGAATCCATAGCCTACCTAAGGTTCCGATCTTTACTGCCATCCATTGGGGGGTTGAATGAACTCTGAAGGGCAAAGCTCTGGATGAACTTGAAAGATTATAACAAACAGACATCTCCCATCACCCCGGCAAACACCAAGTTCCACTCTCGCTCTAGAACCCCATGTTTCTTTCCAGAACTTGAAAGATTATAACAAACAGACATCTCCCATCACCCTGGCAAACACCAAGTTCCACTCTCGCTCTAGAACCCCATGTTTCTTTCCAGACCAATTCAAGGTAGATTTCAGTAAAACTGACATTTTTTTTCTCCTAATATAACTGATAAAAAAAAAAATATCTCTATGTTGTTTGTAAATTCTCTGTACTTTGTTTGATGTAGGATTTTACAATCTACATAAATTCAAGCACAAAGAAGTTATAAGTAAACTGGAAAGAATGATCACATTTTTCGTTCTGTCAGATGTTTAATCTTCATCATGATTGATGAAGATAAAGAGATTGGAAAAAATGATTGATTTAGGATTTAACACTCTACTTAAATTCAAGGACAAAGAAGTTATCAAGTAAACTGGAAAGAATGATCACATTAGTCGTTCTTTCAAATGTTTAATTTTCATCAATCTTGATGAAGATAAAGAGATTGGAAAGAATGATTAATGTACCATAGTCATTTTTTAGTTACTCTTTTAAATGTTTTATTTTTATTATGAGTGATAAGCATTTCAGTAGTAATAAGCATTTCACCTGACTGTAATATTTTATGAATGAATAGTATTTTGATAAATCACAAAACACAGTGCGATTAAAAGGAAACATAGATTAAGCTTAATTAGGACATATTCTTCCATTCTCAATCCCTCTTCATGAAGTTTCAAATCAGACTTAGAAGGAGATCTAGACCTTATAATACTTATGTAAATAACATATTACAAACCCAAAAAAATAGAACAAACTTGACAGGCGTCAAGTCAAAATTTGAACCCAGCTTGAGGATAAAGTTTTAAGTTGAAATTCTATGAGACCATATGAGACCAGTTGAGGATGACAGCTTTGTAAAATTTATATTGTATGTCAGAATTTTAATGACAATGAAGTAAATTATTTTTCCATTCAACATTTTTTTAAGAGTAAACATGCAAAAAAGAGATTTGAACTGGTGACTTTTTAGCATGGAGTACTTTAACAATGTACTCATTCACTATTAATTCAAAGCCCTGTAAACTGATTTTCCATTTTCCATTAAAACTATGACAAACTCAAATATAATTTAATAATATTTAATTATAATTATAATAATTTAAACCATATATATTTCTATATCATATTTCTAATAAAAAACATAAATTTATTTAATAAATAGTGAATTGTTTGAATATTCAAATATTGCCTCAAATTAATTTAATAAATAATGAATTTTTTTCAAGCAATATTCAAATATTGCCAAATAAATTTAAAGATATGAGTAAATTCCACAGCCCCATGTATATCATAAAAATAATTAATCTCAAAATTTTATTTTAAAATGTTTTAAATCTAAGTTATAATAATTAATCTGTCCAACTATCCCACCCACTTTCATTCAATAGAATTATATCTTCCTTCACAATTTCAACACTAATATCTACCCCTAATCAATGTTCATAATTTCAGCACTAATATCTAACCTTAATCAATGCAAATCATCAAAAATGGCACTTTCATGTTTAAATATTATTCAAGGAAATTATAGCCTCATTCAATGTTTCAACAACATATGGGACTGTAATCAATGCAAACTATCAAAAATAAAATTTCATGTTTTTCTGGGTCAAAATTAAAACTTCAAAAAAATTCAATTTAATAAAACATCTTACCAGTAAAAGTGCCTTCATATCCGTATCAGTGAGCTTCCCTCCTTCACCATCGGCGTCATTTCTGAGAGACAAGAGCACGCTCAGAAAATCGTTCTTCCCTCTGCCATTCCGCGCCTCGGCCTTGTGCTCCTCAAGGATCCGACTGAAGAACTGATCGAACCTGTTGTGCAGGTTCTTCATCTTTTTCTGCACGCCCTGCAAGTCCATCCAAGCCAAAGACGGCACAAAGTCGCCAATATTAAACACCCCGGCCAACACCATGAGCTCCACAACCATTTCCCTGAACTCGCTGGCCTTCGCTCCCTGGGATTCGAACACGCGCTTGCTCAACATGATTTGCCCCAGAACATTGGCAGTGCAGACGTTGAGCAGCTCCCCGAGGTTCACGGCCTTCCCTTGTTTCTCGTGTTCAAGAATCGACTTCAGCATCAGCCCGACCTCGGCCTCCCGCACCGGCTGCACGTCGTCCAGGGCCTTGCCGGCGAAAAGATGAACGTTGCAGACCTTGCGCAGCATCCTCCAGCGGGACCCGTAGGGAGCCCAGACGAGGTCGTTGGAGTCGTAGGCCATGTATTTGGCCCCGGCGTTGCCCGGCCGGTTGGAGAAATTCAGGTCATTGACCTTCAGGCACGCCTCCGCTACCTTGGGCGATGTCACCACCACGGTATCGGTCGTCCCGAGCTTCAGATACATGATCGGACCGTACTGCTTCGAGAGCTGAAACAGCGAGTGATGGGGCACGTTGCCCAGCAATGGAAGGCTGCCGATCACAGGCCATCCCGACGGACCCGGGGGAAGCCGTTTCCTCAGGCTCTGTTTCACCACATAGAAAAAACCGAGAGCCAAAAAAAGCAGACCCAGCACCTGGCCGAAGCCGAGATTGGTGACAGAATTCTGCAACAAATCAAGCACTGAATCCATGGCTTCTTCTGATTTTATTTAATTGCTCGCACTATTATATATATAATAGGACCGCGATACTGATTGCTGAGTGCCATTCGACCGAGCGAGGTAGTTGGCTGGGAATGTGCGGCTCGTGCTTCGCCTCTGCTCTTCTCTTCACTCTTCACCTAAAAACGACGACATCAAATCCCCAACGGAGATTCAAACTTTGTTTCGTAGCTAGAGAACACGCTGTAACAAACTTCCATTTCTTTTACTTTGACGACCAAACAGTCCATCTACTTCTCAAGAACCAAACCCTTGACCGTTCTTTCTGTACCTGCTCTTTAAAACAAAAAAAATCCACCAAACTCCAAACTCCTTCCCCGAAAGCTTAACATGCACGTTTTTCTACGACTTGCAGCGGCCTTTGTCTGGGCATGGACTATGTGCAAATACCTGCACCACGTAGTATGAATGCCCGGTCTATGGTTTAAAAAAAATAGTATGAATGCCCGGTTTAAAAAATAAAAAGACATGAAACTTCACGCAATATTGACGTGAACGTGACGATACAATATTTTATGTGATTTATTATAATAGTGTTTTTTGTTTTTTGGGGGAAGTAAATTCAGTTTGGGCTTGGAACTAGTGCAGTAAAAATCTACTCTTTTTTTTTAAATTGATGAGTTTGTTTTCATGCTGGTTAGTGATGGTGGTTGTTATTAGTGGTTTGATAATTTAATTATGATAGCTGATGATCGTGTTTTCATGAATAGTTGTTTTTTTTATATTTAAATTTTGATGGGGAAGTAAATTCACTTTGGGCTAAGTGCTGGTTAGTGATGGTTATCCTTGCTAGTGGCTTGACAACTTAGTTATGATAGGTGATCACAGTGCCTTGCTAGTGGTTTTCTAGTTAGTGATGGTTGTCCTTGCTAGTGGCTTGACAACTTAGTTATGATAGTGGTTTTCTAGTTAGTGATGGTTGTCCTTGCTAGTGGCTTGACAACTTAGTTATGATAGGTGATCACAGTGCCTCACTAGTGGTTTTTTTTCTAGTTAGTGATGGTTGTCCTTGCTAGTGGCTTGACAACTTAGTTATGATAGTGGTTTTCTAGTTAGTGATGGTTGTCCTTGCTAGTGGCTTGACAACTTAGTTATGATATGTGATCACAGTGCCTCACTAGTGGTTTTCCTACCATAAGTAAATCCAGTTGTATTTGTTGGGTAGCCTACTACTGGAGTATTATAATAATGGGCCAAATATATCTCCTTGGGATTTGAAACTGGGTGAAAGAAATAACATCTGATTGTGTCAACCACTCAATTATCTTATGACAAAAGATTTCAATTATATTTAATATCAGTGAATGGGTAGAGGAGATAACATCACATTGTGTCAACCACTCCATCATCTCTAATATCAATGAATGGGTAAAGGAGATAACATCACATTCTTTCAACCACGCAGTGATGGTTGTCCTTGCTAGTGGCTTGACAACTTAGTTATGATAGTGGTTTTCTAGTTAGTGATGGTTGTCCTTGCTAGTGGCTTGACAACTTAGTTATGATAGGTGATCACAGTGCCTCACTAGTGGTTTTCCTACCATAAGTAAATCCAGTTGTATTTGTTGGGTAGCCTACTACTGGAGTATTATAATAATGGGCCAAATATATCTCCTTGGGATTTGAAACTGGGTGAAAAAAATAACATCTGATTGTGTCAACCACTCAATTATCTTATGACAAAAGATTTCAATTATATTTAATATCAGTGAATGGGTAGAGGAGATAACATCACATTGTGTCAACCACTCAATCATCTCTAATATCAATGAATGGGTAGAGGAGATAACATCACATTCCGTTAACCACTCAATCATCTCATGAGAAAAAAAAATCAGTGATATTTAATATTAGTAAATTAAGGTAATAACCTTTTTATAAATAATTTTAGAATAAAATAAAATAAACACGTTTATAAGTAATTTTAGAATAAAGTAAAATAAACACTCTTTAGAGTAGTTTGAGTGGTCATGATTAATAATGTTAATATTTTATTGAAGTAAACTCTTTATATAGGCAGTTTAGAGTAAAGTAGATTAAACACAGTCATAAGGGTTAGAATTAATAATTTTAATTTTATTTGCTTTGCTTCAATTTTTTTAATTAATTTTAATATGTCATTGTGGACGTGAGTATAAAATTAAAAATCATAACAATAATTATCTAGAAAATTGATTTTCATTTTATTTTGGTGTAGTCTAATTTATAGATGGAATGACATTTTCATGGGAATTTCACTAATCTTTTATGTGTCAACCACTCAATTATCTTATGACAAAAGATTTCAATTATATTTAATATCAGTGAATGGGTTGAGGAGATAACATCACATTGTGTCAACAACTCAATCATCTCTAATATCAATGAATGGGTAGAGGAGATAAAATCACATTCTGTCAACCACTCAACCATCTCATAAACTCTTTATATAGGCAGTTTATAGTAAAGTAGATTAAACACAGTCATAAGGGTTAGAATTAATAATGCTAATTTTATTTGCTTTGCTTCAAAAATTTTAATTAATTTTAATATATCATTGTGGACGTGAGTATAAAATTAAAAATCATAACAATAATTACCTAGAAAATTGATTTTCATTTTATTTTGGTGTAGTCTAATTTATAGATGGAATGACATTTTCATGGAATTTCACTGATCTTTTATGTGTCAACCACTCAATTATCTTATGACAAAAGATTTCAATTATATTTAATATCAGTGAATGGGTTGAGGAGATAACATCACATTCTGTCAACCACTCAATCATCTCTAATATCAATGAATGGGTAGAGGAGATAACATGAATGGGTAGAGGAGATAACATCACATTCTGTCAACCACTCAATCATCTCATAAACTCTTTATATAGGCAGTTTAGAGTAAAGTAGATTAAACACAGTCATAAGGGTTAGAATTAATAATGTTAATTTTATTTTCTTTGCTTCAAAATTTTTAATTAATTTTAATATGTCATTGTGGACATGAGTATAAAATTAAAAATCATAACAATAATTATCTAGAAAATTGATTTTCATTTTATTTTGGTGTAGTCTAATTTATAGATGAAATGACATTTTAATGGGAATTTCATTGATCTTTTAAGATTATGGTTTTTTATTATTTAAAATACATTTTTGAATGTATAAATGGATTCAACACCTTTAAAAATTCTTAGGAATTCTATAGATTAAACAATTTAAACTCAAGTTTTTTAAATATCGGCAGATTTTGATTAAAATTAACCAAGAAAATGTTTTGAAAAATGAGATTTTGTTTATAAGTTAGACTACACCTTTTATTTTATTCAATTATAAATTTAAGAAGAATTTTAGTATTTTGTAAACTCGAGATATAAATTACATATCATATTTGTATCTTTTTTCTTATATGGATTTGTTATTTTAGGTGATTAATGAGGAAGAAACTTTTTCTAAATATTTTTAGGTAGTTTAATTTCTTAACATTTTTGTATTTTTAATTAAAATTTGACAATAAAATTTTAACATATTATAAATTTTGCTTATTTAAAATGTGTTTTTGAATGTTTTATAAATTTAAGGTTTTGAAAAATATTTTGAGTTGTGCACGTCATAACATTGAACTTGATTTGTAAGAAGAGCTTCGGCGTAAATCACATAACAAAGATCATTGTCGACGCGTTTCGAACCAACTAGTGTGGTTCATTGTCAGGACAAGCTGAAGGCACAAATCAGGCTTAGCGTGTTAAACAGACTGAGCAGAGACTCCAACGGCTACTTAACGGCTAATTTGGACTCTAGGGTCCAGGTCAAAGTCATATAAATAAATTTAATATTATTTTATTTTTATAAT